>JAWWTY010000055.1:2828125-2904971 GCA_035222235.1 Margarornis squamiger
CCCTGAGCCCACCCTGCACTGAGACCCCCAAGCCCACCCCACACAGACCCCACCAGTGGGTGGGGGACCCACCCCAAGCAAGCCACTGGAATGAGCCCAAACTCTTCCCCCTGCCCTGAGTGAACCCTCGGACCTCCAATTGTTGGGGGGGAGCACAGCCCCCCACACACCTCACTGTGCTCCTCCAGCCTCCCCAAATCCTTCCACCCTCTCTCTCACCCCGTTAAATTCACACGTTTGGGCACAAACTCCTAAAAACCGTGAACAAGAGCATGAGGAAGATGCCCCCCCACACACACACCCCCAGCACACCCGTTCTGGGGTGTTATTAATATTGCATCGGGCTGTGATCAAAAATTCTGTTTCTTGCCAGGAGTGTCACTGTTTCGCTCTCCCTTCCCCCAGCTAATTGCATATAAATATTTTTATTATATACCTGATCAGAACACACGTCCAAGCAAAACAGAAGGCCAAAAAATCGTGGCTCTGCTCAAGTGAAATTGTTTCTGTTCTGCTCTGAATAGATTCGATCAATAAGAGATTGGAAAGCAAAGGTCCCACTTGAGGACAAGGTAAGTTGCTAGAGGAGAAGTTTTTGGTCTTAAGGAACATCAGCTATTCCAGACTCTGTCCTTATATCCAGCCAATGCACAAGATATCAGGAATTAGGGGGGTTTTCTTTGCCACAGGGATCAGAGGGCAGAGGGGGGAGAGGAAAAGGAAAAAGTCACAGCAAAACCTGGCATGTCTGAGCTTCTAGTGGGACAGAAAACCTCCAGTAATGGAGCAGGAAAAGGTACAAAATGAGATTTGATACTAAAGAAGGGTCTCACCATGAAATTCCTACAATACTAGGTAAGAACAAATATGTTTGCACCACAGTGCCTGGGAGAGAAACAGAGTTGTGGAACATGATGCAATTCCTGAACGAGATATTACAACATTGCACTGGTGAAATACGGGATTTGTTCTCCATTTCCCTTTCATCTGGAAACAAACTCCATTTTCAGCAGGTGCCAAGACCAGGAGAGTCAGAGCACAGGGTTTATTCCCATCCACACTTCACACTTGAGCAGCTGCTCTAAGTTCCCTCCCTCCCAGACTCCAAAGCACGTGCATGTCTCAGCTTTAAGGGGACTCAGTTACTGCCGACAAAATGTTTTGAAATCCCTCACTGATAAAGGCTGGTGAAATGCAGGAGGATTAGTTACATCTACTTAAGAACAAGGCTTGTCACTCGGTCCTCCTGCAGGCTGGCTTTGTACTGTCTTCAGGAGGAAACAAATAATTAAAGCAAAAGGAATTTGTAAACAGAATTTTAAGAGAAAAAGAATCAATATCTGAGCACATCACATCAGAAGAGCCTTACTCCCTTGCCATCATGTGTTTGCCAGCCTTCAGCTCCCAGTGAGGAGCACACTGCAAAGGCAGAGAGCAAATATATGAGAAATACATTTCCTTCAACAGCCTTTTAAGGTCATTCTCCCTCTTCGATGCTTCCAAGGAAAGTAAAACCAATAATAATAACAAAAAAACCCTAAACAAACCCAAAACCAAACAAAGAACCATCAAGGAAAAGCTGCACAGGAAAGTTCTGTCGTGTCAGAGCATCCTGCACCCTCCCTCCAAGGTCTGCCCACGTCAGCAGCAGCACAGCCCTGTTTCCTGGGACACAAACAGCCACTTCTGCTTCAAGCCCCACTAATTACGGATTTTTGCCTACGCCACCGAGTCCCTGTTTGGTGCTTTAGATAAAAATACCGAGTTCCCAGTTTATAATGCAGTTATGATGGGGAGGGAGAGAGCAAAAGTAGAAATAAGGGCAGCAGCTGTAACCTCAATCAGTGCACTTGGAAATGAAAATAAGCAGAATATTCCACAAAAAGAAAATCTCAGGGTGAGGCAAGAGCCAGCAGCTTCTGAAAGGCAGCTAAGGATGAAGTTCTACATTCTTTAAGCACTGATAAATACAGAAATAAAGCTCTACAAGTGCCATGGCAATGCAGTGTTTCTATGAACGGAGCCCAGGCCACATCCCACATCTGGCATTCTTCATTTCCTAGAAGCTCCAAGTCTAAAGTTTGATGCAGCTGCATCAACCCCCCCACCAAACAGGACTCAAAAAGGGGAAAGACCAAACCCAAACAACCTTCTCGAACACCTTGGTGCAGCAACCACTGAGAAAACACAGAATCTGCAGCCCAAAATCTCCACTCCAGTGCTCAGCTCTGCCACCACCTCCCTCTACAGGTTCTTCTGAGCACCTTTCTCCCACGTCTCAGGTAGCATCTTGTGCCACTGAGCTGGTTGCCAAAGAGATTTCTACAGCCTTCAACCACATTAAGTCACTAACACACAGCACTTTACAGCTGCAGAGGAAACCTTTCTAGCTAGACTATGCCAATACCCTGAGAACTTTCAATAACCCACACAGCTACAGGCTGAAAGGGGGGGAAATAAAAAATAAATCACCTCTTCCATCCTGGAAGTTCAGCAGAATGTTCCAGCTGAGTTTGCAAAGGTGCTTTCAGTCTCTATCTCTCCTGGAGTGCAACATAAAACTCTGCAGCCAGGTGATTACATTTGGTTGTTATTTGATGTGTGACCTTGGAGTAACCCACCTGTGCTCTGCAATAAATCAGAATTCACATCACCTGGGTGTCAGATAATAGGCTGGGGAGGTCAGTGCTGCCATGTTCTCAGGAGCACATGAAAGGCAGCTGCTTCATTTGCCACCTCTTGCAACTAAAAACATTCCTGAGAGGGCCCCGGGTGTGACAGAGCCACTGCTGCCCTGAGCAAACCTAGCAAGAAAGGGAGAATAAATGCATGTAAAGCATTTATGATGTTTCTCACAGAGAGCAGCACACCCCAGCTGGCTCCAGTGCAAAGATTCACACCTGGCCAGCAGGTAAATAACTGAGGAGAGAGCAGAACAGCCACTGAAACAACAAACAACAGTGAAATGCTGCAAAGCTCTTGGGTTGGGCTCAGCTGTCCTGACCCACATGGACCGTGAAGAGCCTGACCTGCAGAGCCACTCTCAGGTATGGACCCTGCAGAGCTAAAGGAGGAGTGTTGGATGCCACGAGACATCATGAATATGCAGAAACAGCTGAAATTCAGCCTGTTCTTCCTTTGCCCTCGAGTTTCTGGCAGTGTTCAGCTGCCTCTGTTATCCCACAGGGCTCTCTCCAGGTAAAACATGGAGCTGGATGGTCATGAGGAGCTTTGGATCACCTGGCACTTAAAGAGCATCCTCATCCCTCCTTTAAAGAACATGCTCTGCCAGGCCAACAATAAAACAACGACCAGACATCAGTTCTGCCCAACCATTTCTCCATCTCTGCCTCAGGAGTCCCTCCTAAGCACAGGATATCTGTTTTACATCAGTTTTACACTCTTTTTTACACGTATTTTCACTGGCACATCATGCAGGTGGTTCTGAGCCCTGCCAGCCTCCTCCTGGCTGGGATATTCTGCAGGTGGAGGGGAGTCCCTGCAAGGGGAGGGGTTTGCATTTCCACAACTTGGAACGTAGAAATTTTAAAAATTAATGACATGGAAGAAAAGTTTCTCTTTTTTTGTTTGTTTGGTTGGTTTTTTTGGTTGTTTTTGTTTTGTTTTCCTCCCTCACTCCTCTCCCCATAACTGGGGTTTCAAGGATGCATTTCCATGGGTCTCTGTCTTTATATGACTTTGCCAAATCTGATAAAATGATGAACTACTGCCCCAGGTGCAACAAAAATGTTTAGCAGCAAGATCCAACAGTGGACCTGGCTTTGAGAGGAGCCCTGAGAGGCTGAGCTGCCACAGCACCTGTATTTAAACATAACAGGGATGTCTGAGGGCCATTAATCAACCTGCCTTTGGGAATAGTTCCATTTTGGGGGGTTTGTTCCATTTTCAGTTCCGTTTCTGTGTTTCCTCAGCAGCATTGGGGGAACTGGGGGCACCAGGGCTGAAATGTGGTGCTGTCCCTGGGTCAGGTCCCAGCTCTGCACAGGACATCTGGTGGCTGAATTATTTCCTGTGCACACACACAGAGACATGGAGTTTCTTTACATCTCCTGTCTCGTGTCCCTAAAGCTTGGAGAGGCTCCTCTGAGAGCAGCTCAGGGTTTGTGCCTCACTCTGCTCACCCAGCCCTCGGGGACAGGGGGATACTCCAATTTCCACTTCTCCCTCATCACAATATCACAGTTTGCTCCTGAGCCATAATGGAATCTTTCTCTTTGCACTGCAATAAACATACCTTCTTACTTTAATTTAGATTTTGCCTTACTCCACATTTTAGCAATTAGAAATGAGTGTTGGTCTCAAGCTTTGTGTTAGTTTGGTTCCACGTGAATCAAAAAATTATATAAACCCTTTTCTTTCAAAGGATAAACTTTGGCTTCCTCAGAGATGGGAAAAAACCCAAGATTTTAAAAAGCCCATGGTGTTTTTTTAAGTAATTCCAACCCACTTGCTTTAAAGTGAAGTCACCATTAGAGCTGTCATAAGCCATCATCTCTGATGAGCTAAAAATCTATATTGTTTTTAAATTGATTAATCTGAGATGAAATACAATACAACTATTTGCATTTTCCTGTGTTTACTCCTTCCAAAAATTGACAGACAGCGCAGAGCAACGTTAATCTGATAAAAACTAAAATGCTGAAGGGGTTGGCTGTGCATCAGAATAGGAAAATGTGCATTAACATGCCAAGGGGGCGATGAACATTTGAACTCCACTAATCGATTTTAAGAATCATAAGACCCAGGCATTTAGAAAATGTCATAATCTTAATACCTAATTCGCTCTTTGATTTGTAATTTGGAGGAATCAGCTGCACTTGAAACGTTACCTGCAGCATTTTCTGCAGCTGGGCAGCGAAGAATTCCGACTTCAGCATCAATTATTATTTCATTTCCATGCCCTTTTAGATTTTTCCATGCAAATTAGTGCTCTGGTCCCACCTCCATGCCCTTGTCACACATCCAGGTGTTTGTGTTGTGGCTGCAGCTGGATCTTGGGAACAGGGCAGTGATTCCATGTGCTCCAACCTCTGGAACAAGGTGGGGCCGGGCACAGGTTGGGCTCGATGGGCTGGGAGAGCTTTTCCAACCTCAGGGACCCTGGCATTCTCCAGGAGGTTAAAGAGACGATCCGAGGTGTCCTGTGGATGTTCCTCTTGTTCCCTGTGGATGTTCCTCTTGTTCCCTGTGGATGTTCCTCTTGTTCCCTGTGCAGCCCGGGGCGTTTGGGGAAGATGCTGAACCAGACACTTCAATTGCAAGCGTGTTTGGGTGACTGGGGACCCTCCAGCCTGCCTTCATGTGCTGATTGTCCAGGATTAATCCTGCTCCATTCCTGCTTCCCTCTCTGCCACCAACACAACCCACAGCGAGTCAGGAGAAATGGCACAGTATTTTTACCCTGATTAAGGACAATTCTGTCAGGACTGGAAACACACAGGTGTCATATTATTAAGTTACCTCCTGTGCCTCTGCAGTGGCCACCTAATAAGGACTTTCCAGGAACAAGAGGAACAGGGGGAAGTGAACTCTTTGCTTCATTATTTTCATTTTAATCTCCAGTGCAAGCACAGAGGGCACCCACCCAGTAACCACATCCTGAATTATTCATAATTAGTGCCACATCATGAAATGCAGCTGTTCTGTGACCTCAGGTGTGGAGCACAACAAGGAGCTGAGCAGTTCCTTATGTATCAAAACATCATTTCAGGTACACGCCAGGGAGACAAGAGGAGCCCTTTTGGGTGCCAAGTGACACCACTTTACACTGAGAGTTGTCACACCACGCGTATCAGTGACATCCCAGACAGGCAGCTTTGCTTTTCTTCCCTTTTAGTGCTCTCAGAAGGCAAAGAACCCAAAGATTGAGGCGATTCCGAGCAGTTCTGGCTCCGTGCAGCAGAGGGAAGCAGCCAGCACCGCAACGTGCTGCTGGCGGGCGCTAAGCACTTAATTATGTTCTCAACCAAAATACAATGAACTCTGTCATAAGTAATCACACAGGAGCCCACGGAGTCGGTGCCTCAGTGGAAGTGGCCTTCTGTGAGAGAGGGAGGAGAATTTCCTCTGGCTTTAGGGAGGACTCACAAAAACAAGGAGCAAAGTGGAATGCAGAGGTTTTGCTTTACTTATCAAGACCTCACTCCATGTTTTACCACAAAAGCTGGCCAAAACCACAAACATTTCCTCTGATCTTGAAGGATCTACTAATAAATGTGCTGTAGTAAAGGGAAATACATCCCCATGTTCAGCTGTTGGCAGGTAGACAAAGGAGGAAAGATTTTGCTTACAGTAGGTTTGTAGTATTTAAACATTTTATGTCATATTTGGTGTGATTTGCCTTCACTCAGGAGCTCAGCATTGCATAAAACTCACCTTTGGGCCCTTTTCTCCCGTAGTTCAGTTGTTTGTCATTCCAAAAAAATTAGAGGAATTGAGTGCATTGAATCACACACAATTCTCCCTTTATATTTACAGGAGGCAAAGAGCCCCCAGAGGTGTTTCTGGCAGGTGGATTGTAACACCCAAACAGACAGTTCTGACGCTGAGAATTGGATTTCATCCTACACAAACCAAAATGTAACTGTCCTGCTCCCACCCCACTTCCTGAAGGATGCTCCAAGGTCAAACATTCCCTCAAAAGTAGAGTAAATTTAAGGACACTTGGTCAGGCTGCAGGACCCACTAACCTGGCTGAAGACTTGAGGAGGGGACAATTCACCCCTCCAGGTTCCACCTCCCCTCTCCTTTTGGAGGCTCTGTTATGTATTTAAAGGGGTCAGGAATCATCTCCCCCTTCACAAAATTCCACAGAGTGAGGCTCCAGCATCTGCTTGGAGAATCTCAGTGTGGGAGAGTCTCAGGAATGGGATAGTGGGACCATCTCAGTGTGACTTTTCATCGCCAAAGACGTAACACAACAAACCCCAGAGCACAAAGAGAGGGACACTGGTGGAAATTCCAGTTCCTGCCATGGAGTTTCCCCTTCAGGCTCCAGCCAAGGCACTTCCACCCTGAGTCCCCTTTCTGCCTCCAGCACAAGCAGCCAACTCCTTGCTCGTGCTATAAAGAAGATTTGTGAGGAAGGGAGGCAGAAGAAGACAGAGCAGGTAAGAATAATTATGAAGCTATTAAAGGCACAGATCATGTGATAAAAACTTAGAACTAAATTGCTTTGAAATACAGATTTTTACTTTCCTCAACACTTAAGATAAAATAATATTAAATAACTGCTGTCTCAGGTTCGAACTAAAGGTTAAAGGATGGTAATTACTGATTATTTAAAGGGTAGTTGCAATGAACTAAGATAGAGACATCACATTGCTAAGCCAGAGACTGTATTTTAAGCTGGGAATGTGACTCAGGCCAAGCACTACCAGGAGACTGTTCTGGGATTAGAGGCCAAGCTGTGACTTGCAATAAAGCTCTTCCAGCCCCAGTAAATGTACTCCAGCCCCCAGTGCTGTCCAGATCAGCACACAGGTGGGTTGCAGGAGGAAGTTTGTATTTCACACAGAGGTAAAGACACAAAAACACATATTTTAATAAATGCAGGAGTTGTGCAGACTAAGACATAACCCCAATTCTTCCAGGCTTGTGTAAGGGAAACGACCTTGATATAAAAAAAATGTAAACCCAATCAAATTATTGTGTATTACATTATATCACCAGAGCAGAACATCACATCAGGCTTTTGGAACATGATACTCAGCAAGGGAATAAACCCTATAAATTCTCAATACATGGAGAGATTTTCTTTAACATCTGATTTCAAAGCCAATAATGGCAGGATATAAAGCACTTTCATTAGTATTTAAAAGCTACAAAATACATACAAAGGAATAAAACAAAGCAAGAAAAAGCACTAGGATTAATAAGAAAAATTCCTCCTCTGAGGAGGTTTCTATCAGGCAATTCAGTGATTCAAAAAAATATTAACTTCAGCTTTGCTGAGTAAAAGTAATTATTTTCCCTTAAGTCAGCTGATTCCTGGTGCCTTTTCATCCGTTGTCATCACTTGTTATTTGGGATATTCACAGCACTCTCCTTGATTGTGTTATGGTGTTAAGAGAATGAAATTTCAATTTAGAAGGTGCTTAGTCCTCAAAAACCTTCAGCTCATCCCCTTGCTGAGGGGCAGATGCCTCCTTTGATGTGCTGCTGCCTCTCACTGCACCTTCAAAGGCTGGAAACTTCCAGAAGTCAGAGACAACTGCACCCAGTCAGGAACTTGGGAAATGAGGTTTCAATCGAGCCCTGCCTAAGCAAACTGCTCCCAAAAAATCCGGGGTCTTTGTGGCTGCACAGACCCAACCTGTTCTAGGGGGAACCTCGCTGAAAGAAACTCCTCTCTCCCCATCAGCTGCCCTGGCTGTTATCACCATCTCTGTAAGCAGCAGAGCAACACGGGCTCCTATTGATCCCTGGTGGGGAGGATGAGGCTCTTATCACCAGGGAACTGGATTTGGGGAGTAGGAACAAGCACTGCAGGGTTGGGAGGTGGCAGAAGGGGAGGGGGGGAGGCTCTGCACAAGACAGATGTGCTGATAGCCAGGTTTCTGCTGCAGATAAGGCAGGACTCACTATCCCTGCCCTGATTCCTCTGGCAGCAGCAGCATCACTGAGGAGCTCAAAGATAAGGAGGCTTTGCCTGGCCGGGGGTTACTCTTGATCTGTGATGTTCTGAGGTGGGCACTCTGGAGCTGCTGGGGCATGGGGAGTGCCCAGAGAGCTCCTCGTGTGCCCAGGAGCTCAGCACCAGCAATGTGTGCTGCAAGGAGGTGCAGAACTGCCTTCAAGGTGCACGTTCCCTGCACAGAATGTCCCTCCACTGTTTTCTCAGAGCCAGGCAGCTTGATAATTTCTGAATTACAAAGCTGATGAATTCTGACTCAGGACAGTCCATTTTGTTTTCCAGACCAGCCCAATCCCCTAAAAATGCTGCTCACAGCACTGATTTGTGCTGTGACTCCATGGCCAGACCTCCTACCCAGCCCAGGCACAGAAGTTATTGCACCCCACTAAGAAACAGCCACAGACTTGCAGGGATCTCCAATAATCTCGTATTCCACGTCACAAAACCTGAGGTTCCCATCACTAACGACCTAAAAGAAAGGACTAAATCCTCCCCTCTCAGTTTTACCCCATTTGGGATCCATCACCAGTCTATAGTTACTGAACAACTTCACTAGCCTTAGAACTTCCAAGTGCAGTAACTCAGCCAACACATGATTAATGTGTCAGCAAAACAGTTCTCTACCTTCTCCCTCATCCCAGATGAAAGACATTTATTACCCTGTCCCTCTCCAGCCTGATGTTCCAGAGATGCCAGCCTGGGGACTCTCACCTCAGCTGTCCCATATTGTCATTTTAATTAAAGCCACATCCTCTGTGCTGCTGAAGCCCTGATAAGACCCTATTATCAGAAAGGAGCAAATTTGTGATGCTATCTGGGCCAGCCCATGATTATCTGCCAGAACAAAGGGAATGTTATTAAACAAGCTGTGTTGGATCACTGGGGGAGGATGGGATGGAAAGCAGACTCCGGTGGAATCCCTTATCTCCCTGGGGTCACACCTGCACGTGGAGCTGGAGCAGGGGGAGAAACAGGATCCTGCTTCTCTAGGGAAAGTTTTGGTCCTCTCCTGCTATTTATTAGCAGAGAAAGCACCAACTTTAATATCAATTAACCCCTAGGAGACGATAGGTTCCCAAGCATATTTTCAGATGCTCCATTAAAGAAACCAAGTGGCTGCATTTGCTTTTCTAAACACAGCCATTCCTTTTTAGGACACAGGGAAGAAAGGGTTCCTCCTCTCTTGTCTTTGAGGTTTAATGATCTCCTGTGGAGCAAAGGCAGCAGGAAGGAATTGCCACACTGTGTTTCCTTTGCCTCCATCCTTCCCCTTCTCCCAGTCAGCCAAACAACCTGTCAGGTGCCTGAGGTGGGTCCTGGGCTTGGTGCAGTCACAGCAAACACAACAATTCCAGACCAGGCAGAGCTGTGGCACAGCCCTGGGCTCCCCCATGTCCCTTGGGGTTACAGGCACCAAACCCAACCCTTTATCTCTCAGTTAACTAAGCCCAGTTGTGTTCCTGTTCCACCAAGAATACAGACTTAACACAGCACAGTGAGCTGGTGGGCCTGTCCCCTTCCAAAAATCACCCTCAGCTCCTCTGACCTCACAGCCACTAACAGAAAAGTTCTGAATTTAAAAAAAACAACCCACAGTTTCTGGCCAAACATCAGCTTCATCAGTAGCTTCTCTAAAGTGCATTGTTTTATCTCAAAAGAAAAAAAAATCATGAAAGAAAAGTCACTAAAAGGAGTTGGCAGCTGATAAAATGTTATTCACAATAAACTCAAGAACAGTAGCAGGTATATTATAAAAATTCATCACAACTTAATGAACTGATCTTTAAAAGAATAGTCTTATCTTCCTCATCCATATGTATTTTGATGGGATAACAATTACAGATCCAATTTGAAAGGGGTGCCAGCTCCGTTTGATGTGTTTTCATCTCATCCCGGTTGCAGGAGGAGCCCTGAGCCCTCGAGGCCTCCCAGGAGTGACTTCCCATGGATTTGTGTTGTACCAGCTCCATCTATTGATGGAGAGGAGGGACAGGTACAGGCACCGAGTGGCCTTTGTGCCCGAAATCAAGGTCCTGAGTGGAGTGAGGGGCTGTGGGTTTGTCCTGACCTGGCTGTTTGTAACACCAGCCTGGCTCTGCCATCACCTCAGTGTGTGTGTGTGTGTGTGGAAAAGGGGAGTCCTTGCTCCTTGGCCTCCTGCTCAGCCCCAGGTGCTTGACTGATGTTTTTTGAAGTTCATGGAAATAGGAAAGAGCTTCAAGCTACCAAACCTGCAGTATTGCTGCCCTCCTGCCCCCAGCCCTGCCAACCCCCAGAGCCCAGGCAGCAAGAGGTGCTGCTTGAACCCCTTTCCTTTGGACTGGGAGAAGTTTCCCAAAGAAGCTTCCAGGAGTGCCTGCAGGCAGAGCCATCAGCATTTCCCTCGGGGTGCTTCACTGATGGATTGGGAAAGGCTGCTTTGGAACTGAGTCAGGACTATTGGCAATAGTTTAATGGCATTTGTTCCCTGGGCAGGCAAAGATCCCTGACAAGGACCGGCTGTGGCTGCAGAGGTTCAGCCTTTCTGGGAGCAGCTGCACCAGCCTTGGGGTTCTACTGGAGTTGAACCATTTGCTTTTCTTCCTAACGCTGATTTTGATCTAAATAGATTATTTATTTTTCCTGGCTCTGGTATCTTCCCACTCCCTGGTACAGGATTGACTGATTTAACCTTCACTGCTGTGTGATGGAACCAACTTTCCAATGCCTGTCTCCTTCCACGGGGGGATTTTCCTCCAGTATTTTGCTCCAAGTCCCATATGCACAAGCCTAGTTTATTCTTTTTGGCATCCTAGTTCCTATCACTGGCATATCAGCATTTCGTTCCAAATGATCACGTAGGGAAAACAGAGGGGGAAAAAAAAGTACTTAACTTGCAAGACTTGTGTTTTACAGACACTCTTCATTTCCAAATCATCTCAAAATCTGTGTGATAGGGTTTGGAAGACAGGGCAGAGACTCAGAGCGTGCCTGGAAGGGATCTCCTTGGCAGTGGGTGCCTGTGGCCAGTGGTAGCTGTGCCACAGAAAGGTGGACATTTTGACTTCACCCATTAATTGTTGGTCCCAGTGATTCCTCACAGCCATCTTTTGTTTCTTTGGCCCCTCACCCCTAAATTTGTATAGCAGAGAAAATACAAGCAAGCCAAAGAAAGTGTATTTTCTAATTTTCCCCTAGGCTGTCCCCAAATAAATTTTACTTAATGCAAATATTGAAGCTGAATTTCCAATACATTCTACATTTCAACCAGCTTTAAGCACACGTTTTTTTGTCAAAAATCTTCAACCAAAGCTGAATATCTACCCAAGCATCCAGCATTTCTGCATATTAAACGTCAGTTGCTATGGAAAGGTGAGAATCCTGCTCGTGCTCAGCTCGAAAAACACAACAAAGTCACCTTTAACATCGACGGTTTTCAGAAACGCCCGGGTTCCTCCAAGGGAAGAAAGGGGAAACGCCGACAGATAAAAAGCAATTCACACAATGCAATTAGCCAGGATATTCCGACTCATTTCTCCTCCTCCCCACGCTCCGTGGGGACCTCAGCGAGTTCCACCATCTGCTGCTGCAGCCGCAGTCGGTGTGAGCACACCTGGCCGGGGGAGCGAGCTGAGAGGAGCATTTACAAGTATATCAGGACAACTCCGAGGCAGAACTGCCTTGGAAAAGGTGGAAAGGAGGAATAAGAGGGAGGAAAAAGGCAGGGTCTGTCCCTGCTCTGGCTGACCCCAGGGTGGATTTGCATGGAGGGGGTTCCAGGTAGGACCTGGGAGCAGCTTCTCCCTTGGATGGCTCATCCTTGGGGCTGACATTCCCTCTCCATGGGACAGTGTCACCACCATGAGACAGCAGCAAAACAGCAGCTCAGTCACAACGAGAACCTGCCAGCTCTGTCCCAAAATATCCAGCCTTCTTGCCTTCCCCTCCTGGAGCAGCAGGGCCATCCCTGGCTCACGGAGTGGGATGCAGAGGGACAGGTACCACACCCCAGGGGCAGCCCCAGAGGGCACCACCCACTGCACGGAGCAGAGCAGAGAATTCAGAGCCACTGCCCAGCTCCACTCTCCAAAATAACTAAATAAAGCATCAGCTGCTCCAACTCATTCCTGTTTATCCCTCCCACGTGCCCTCCACGCAGCTGGGAAATGCCCAATAAATCTCCTGCTGCACTGAGGAGCATCCAGGAGGATCCAGGAGCAGCCAGGAGGGCTCCCTGGGCAACTTCTTTGGCAGCACCTCATGCCAAGCTGGTTTTGCACAGAGGAACCTCTGCCCTGGGCTGAGCTCAGGGCACAATTCCTCCCATTCCCCTTTTCCAGGCATTTTACAGCATCCCAGGGAGCTCCTCTGGAGTAATGAGGAAACAAGGAAAACTTGTTATTGCCTTGGCAGCTGTTTGTGCCAAGAAACGTGAAGGCCCAAAGGCCTTTTAACAGGGTTTTATGTGACAGTAAATGCTCTTGTTTCAATACAATGCTTTAATATTCCATATCAGGATCATTTAAATAAGCACATCCAAGGTGTCATTGTGAGACTGGTTATTGACAGAAAGCACGCTGGAATTTAATTTTCAAGATATATTTGCTTCTCCTCATGAAGACATTTCAGAGCTCTCAGCAGTTTGTTCAGGGGTACACAAGGCAACAATAGGAGCTTACACAGAGTCTGTCTCAAGAATAAAACCTGGTCTTGCCTCAGTCACAGCCTCACGTGAGCCCCTTGATGTTGAAACCTTGCAGAACGAGAGGGCAAACCTCCCACCACTCTTTATGGACACAGATGCAAATCAGTGTCCAAAAAACCAACCTTTTAAATAGAATGTTTTAAAAATGTTCACGAAGCCAAGGGCTTGCTGTGTGAGAGCAGAGCACTGTGAGGGTTAAAGGATGGCTGTGGGACAGGACACAAGGAGCAGAAACAAAAGGTCCATTTTCATTGTGACTGAAGATTAGAAGTCAGACCCTATCATGTGCACATTTTAATATATTTGTACAAGAACTCAGTGACTCAGATGAAATGTTGCCCCTCAGTCTTTGGAGGTTTTTATTCTAGTTCTTACCACACTTTCTGTTTACCTGGACGAGGATGTGGGCTGGTTTTTAATTGCCTTTTATCTTTTTTCCTTTGGCCTGATTGAGGATTTTAATGAACATTAGAAGCCCATTGCAACACGGAGTCTTGAACTTCCCAAAGCAACTGACACAGCTGCTCACCAAATATCAGCATAAACAAAGTCTAATTATGCCTAGAAAGGCAAGTCCATAAAAGGGAGAAGAAAAACAGAGAGAGCCATAAACAATATCAATGGCCAAGATTCAGAAACCAGGGATGAGAAGAAGCTGGGTACTTGCACTGGATATTATTGCCACCATGATCAAGAGGCCAGAAGCAGGAACAGATGTTCTGAAAAAGAATCAGTTTTATCCAGTAATTTAAATGACCCCCCTCCCATCCCTCTGGAGGGAACTCCACCATCTCACCCAGGCTCCCTGCACCAGTTGGCCATTTAGTGAGGGAGATGACATCCAATTTCCACAAAATCCATCTTGTGCCTGCCCAGGCATCTCAGAGCAGCAGCTGGAAAGGGCAGGACAGTTCTAAAGATGAAACAGAGCCCCTTTCTCCCCGTGCCTGGAACACACGACACGAACCCCTGGCAGGGAGCACACGAATTCCCTGTGTCACCTCCTCCCACCCAGCAGGGCTGGCTCTCCCAGGGCAGCATTTTCCATGCTCGTTCACACTCCCAGCGAGCGCCATGTGTTCCATTTAAGGCTCGAAATGAAAGACGAGCCCTTCACTGGAGCCGGTCCCTCTCCTGGGTTGGGCTCTGAGCGGGGTTAAACGCAGCCATGTGGTGGCACAGCGCTGGTGTCAGGATAAATCAGAGGAGGCTCCGCTGACTTCTGTGGAGCTGAACACTCATTTCTTGCTCCAGCACGAAGGGAACAAACACAACCACCAACAGGCGACGGGAAACTCCCATCCAAGTTGGGTCAGGGCAAGGCAGGAGTGACTCTTGTGGCATTCAGGGCTTTCCAAGGCTTTGCACTTCTGGGAGAATTAATAGCAATTTTTTTTCCAGTCATGAATGAAGTGGGTTGGGTGGAAGGATCTCTGTTATTTCCCTGCAAAATCTGAGACGGAGTCAGATCACATCTCGAGTTCCCCACGGTGTTCCTGGGTAAACACCCCTGTGTTTGCTGTGAGAACCAAGGCAGCCAGTTTATCTTCCCCAGTGAACCCCAGTGACCATTGACACCAGTGGCACAAGTGACCTGCAAACTTACCTGTCACTGGTTCTGCACGGGGAAGGCACGGGAATTGGCTTTGCTGTTCTCTTGAGCCACACTGGTCCAGTGACTCTGAGAGGGAAAGCAGCAGCAGGTCACTCTCTCTGACTGAATCCCTCTAAATGCCCCCCGAATCCTGAGGCTTCCCTTGCAGCCCTCAGGAACCCAGGGAGAGGCTGCATTTCATTGCTCAGCAGCTCATTGTAATAAGGCACAACCAGCAGAGTGAGAATGGATGTCATTCTTCACCTACCACCAAACTATGCATTTTGTTGATGATTTGCCAAAAACCCCCAAGCTTTGCCAAGGTCTGAAAATCACAATCCCCTGCTAAGCCAAAACTTCAGGATTCAAGAATCCATTTAGCTCGAGTTGAAGAAGAGGAAGTGAAACAGTTGAATGCCATTAAGGAGAGGGACAGGAAATAACGAGCCCAGAGATTCAACTTTCAGGGATTTCAGGTTTTAGTATCTGCATATATATTAAATGTATAATGTAATATATATATATATATATTGCAAAATCTTGTATCTCGATGCATCAGCACTCAGGGCTTTGCTCATCCAACTCTGCCTTCTGCACCACAGCATTTTGTGCCAGAAAGATTTTAATTTTCCATTGAAGGCAGATGTGATGCTGCATAAAACCAGAGGGGCAAGGCTGGGTTCCCCTGTGCATGTCAGAATGCCCTCCCCTTCCATCCCCTGTCTCCAAAGAGATTTGATTTCTATCTGTTCCATTCCACTGATCTGAAGACAAAAGAGTTAACAGGAACCCCACGAACTGGCACATTATCTCATAGAAATAATTCAATTAAACGTTGCTAATGACAATTGACTGGCAGGGTCAGAGCTCTGCTCTGCACTGCAGACCTGCATTTTGGGCCCTTCTTGCTGCAGCGAGGAGCTGTTTTTTCCCTTTTCCACATGAATGCCTGAAACCCTTTGGGGAATGTTAAACCCTGTCAAAACAAAGGCATGTAGATCTTTAAGAAACAGTTGTGTGAACAAGTAGGACAAAATTTATAAAGAGTGAGCAGGAGAGGAGGAAATTCCGTTGGTGTTATAAAATGGAGTCAGTGAGAATATTTGGAATATTCAGGAATATTTTGGGTATGTGTATATGCACACACATGCAGATTGCCTCGTTTGCTGCATGTATCACACGTGTGGGTGCAGCCCCAGGAGCTCAGACTGTGATTCTCCCTCTGGGTCCTGCAGTGCTGCTGCAGAAATGCAGTCCCAACAACCCTCCCTGCAGCACCCAAACCCCCCGAGCCCGGGGCTGGGCAGCTGCACCATCACCCAGGTCTCCACTGTTAAAAGAAAAGGAGAAGAGAAAGGTATTGGGAGGGAATTCCTCCCTGGGAGGGTGGGCAGGCCCTGGGATGGATTTCCCAGAGGAGCTGGGGCTGCCCCATCCCTGGAAGTGTCCAAGGCCAGGTTGGAGCAACTTGGGACAGTGGAAGGTGTCCCTGCCCACGGCAGGGGATGGCACTGGATGGGCTTTGAGGTCCTTCCAACCCAAACCATTCCAGGATTCCAGGATTTTTCCCTAACTACTGCTCTCAAAGGACCAAATCACTCCCCTGCTCCTTTCCTCTGACCAAAACAACTTCCTAAGGATGTGAATACACAGGATAAAACAAAACACTGGAAGCAAAGCCCAAGCACTGCCTTCCCCACCCAGCCTTGCACTTTCCACTCCACTTATTTCATCTGTGGTTTCTTGTCAGGGCTGACTAAACCCTCCCCCCCCAAAACACCCAACACACCGTCAGCGAGGGGGTTATAAAGTGCTTTTGTTTGACACCTTCAGCTTCAATAAGAAACCAAACCAGAGAGACTTCACACAAACCATGCAAACACCCTTCGGTGTCAGTAAACGTGTTTCCCCACCACGCTGCAGCTCCAGCACAGTGAAGTTGCACGAGGCAGCTTTCGAGAGCAGACAAGCTTATTCATAAATTTTTCAGCAGCTATCAGTGGAATTAAAAACAAAGTGGAATAATTGCAAAGAGACATGAGAGCTTGTCATTTTTTTTTCTCCTGGATAGTGCAAAGCAGCGGTGGCACAGGAGATGGTTCTGACATCAGCAGGCATTTCGACTGCCTGAGTGTCTGTGGCATATTAAAAATATTATATGAGAATGCTAATGCCTAACAGCCTGCAAAGGACATTTTTCCCAGGGTTTTAAGACTCTGGATTGTAAATTAAAAAAACTGTAGGAGGGAACATGCAATAAACACTTGCAGACACTTCTGTATCATCTGTGGTCATGGATGGTAAAAGGACTTGTTTCTCAGATATATCATGAACAGGTAAATTCCTCAGAGAAAGCAGAAAAATTGTCTCTTTTCTGGACACTCTCCCTATTACAGAACACAGGAATCTGATAGTTAAATTCTTTTTGGCTTGTACTGCTTTGCCTCTATAACTTTAAACCCCCTGAAAGAACATAAAGTTAAAATTTTAATGGCATTTCAGCAGAACCTCTTTGAATTTTGTATTAGATCTCAATTTAGCCTCCAGTAAAGCCTTTAGAAAAAAAAAAAAATCTGATGCTTAAAAATGTAATAATCATACAGGAACCTTCCAAAGTCAGCATCAAATAGAATAAAATATATTTTATTAATGATACAATTCACAAAATTACTAGTCCTGCCACTCTGTGCCCACGAGAGAGACTTGGGCTGTGTTACATTGCACATACATCAGCCACTGGTGTTTGTTCTGTGTGATTTAACCGTGATTGCTTTGAATGCTTCAGGAGCTGGGCTGGGCTATAATGACTGAAGAGAAAGTGGCCATTCTAAGGACATTCTTGACAGGAGGTTCCACGGCAGAGCCGGTGAGAGATGGTTCTTCCTGATGGGAGGAGAGTCCAAGCTAAGGCAGATCCAAGGATGGAGCTCTGGACAAAAGCAGAGACCTCCTGCCCCTGACATGCAGCCCCTGCCCAGCCCCTGCCTTGGGGACCCTTTAATAAAAGTATTTTATCACTGACTGATTCACCCAGCCGGTTTGTAATGGTTTAGGGAAATGTGTAAAGCCACAAATAACTCCATTGTCATATCTAATCACTAATTAATATCCTGCTTTAGTGTGGATTCCTCTTGCAGGCAACAAGAGCCCTGTGAGGACAGTTCACATCGATGGTGGCACATTAAAACCCTCTTACAAATATGTGTCACAGATAATTGCATCATACAGAATGTGGCTGATGCTCCTTAATTGGCAAACAGCTCTTGGGTCATTAATTAGTGACATCTGAACCCCGAGAGGAGCACAGAGCCTTCCCAGCTGGAATGGTTTCCCAGTCAGATGTACCCTGGGTCCCACTCCACTCCAGCAGGACTGGCTGACTCCGTGCTGGATGTTGCCCATGCTGAGATTTATCACTTAATTAGAACTGGGAACACTGAGTAAATCCCAGATGCTTGGGGAAATGAGTCCACAGAAATCCGGGATTCTCAATAAAACACCGGGAACTTCTTGCTCAGGGCCCGTCCCCAGGCTCCCCCTCCCTCCTGAGCTCTGCTCTCCCAGCACAAGGCAGACAACTCATAATGAGGAGCAGGATCCTTCCCAGAGGAAGCCTGAGACACACACAGGGATCACACAAAGGGCAAGGGCATTAGAGAGCTTCCTACAGCTCCAGATGATCAGAAAGGGGCATCATTTGCTGCAGTTTCCTTTGCCTGCATCACCTGTGGAAGGTGTGTGAGGGGATGGACAGCTCTGTGTCACACCAGGGCACCCCAAACAGCCTGGAAAACTTCCAGCACATTCACCATTCCTCCTGTTTTTACACCACTGAGAAATAAATCTGTCACTGTCTCAAAGAGGCAACATTTAACACGTTCACTGTGGGGAGAGATGACACAGATGTCACAACAGAACCCTTCAGGTACATCTCTGTTCACTTCCATCCATTCTCTCTTTTCCCTGGGGGATAAAACAGGTAAAACCTGTGGGGGAGGTCTGAGAACTGAATGGATTATTGTGTTTTACCCCAAAACCCCCAATTATGGTTTGTTCATTTAGAACTCTCATCAAATTGTGGGCAGGAACAGCCAAGCACACCTCGTTCCTGGGGGTTTCTAAGGGCAGAACTGAGCCACAGGCAACCTCAGCCTGTGAAATCCTGGAGAAAAACACTGCAAAAACACAGGCTGAGCTTGAAAACACTCGATTCTCCAACAGGATGGAATATCCCAAGTTCTCCCCAGGCTTCACCACAAGTCAGAAGGACACAAAACTCTCATGGGAACGATTTGGTGGCTGTCGCACACCCTGGTTGTCACACACACACCAGCCCGCAAATATTCCCAGTGCTTGATTAGGGCAAACAAACAAACAAACAAACCAAACAATTAGGAAAGGGAAAGGCGCATTTGCAAACATTTACCCACTGAATGTCAACTCTGAAGGAATAAGGAAGCCTTTTCTTCCCCCTCCCGCCCCGAGCACTTACAAAGCAGCAATTACATGCAGTTGTAGTTTGCGATGTCTCCCCCATTGTCTGTTTTCTCAGGCATCACTTTCTGTGGGTTTGCAAACAATGCTACCAAAAAAAACACAAAAAACCCCCACAAATTTAAGGAGCTATAAAGTATGAGAGTAATTTATCACAGAAAATATGCCAACAAAACAATTAAGAGAAGTTGTTGTTAATGTAAAGCATGGCTGCAAGCAGGTCAATACAACTGCAGTGAAATATTCATGCCTAACTCTCCACATGTCTCAGCTGCAGAGTCCAAGGGCCTCTTTGACAGCATCACCTGATGGACCAGGATCATGGGCTGGGCCAGTAATTTCCTTTGGGAGGGACCTCTGGAGGTGAATCCCCTGCTCAAAGCAGGGCCAAAACACGAGGCTGTGCTTCTGAGTGTGAAAATTGGGTTGATTGCATGGTTTGACCTCAAGATGTGGTTTGGGGGAGCTTTATGCCTCTTACTCTTGTAGGTTCCAATAGCAAAGAAGAAATCAGTTCATTGCTAAAATGTTTGAATGACTGTTCTGAGAACTCCAGGCACTGGATATGTGACAGAACCAGAGAAAATTCAGCATTTCTCTCTCCAGCAAAGGCACAGGAATAGAGGGTGAAGAAGAGCAATGGAAGACAGGGATCCAGGGCAGAGGAAATAAATGCTCCAAAGTAAGCCAGCCAGGGCTTTGTGCTGCTGAAACAAAGAGGCATCCAGACACAGAAGGCTCAGTCTCAGACTGCAAAGACCAAGCAGGCTTCATGCTTTCCTCTTGCACATGTGGCTCTCACTCCCCAGAGCTGTTCCTGTGCAAGGCAGGGCCCCAGGGTGGGGTTGTGGGTCTGGATAAGTCTGAGAGGACCCTCTGCCAGCCAGGGCTGCAGGAGCCCTGCAGAGCTCCAGGGCTGCCTGGGGACTCGGTGGGTTTGGCTGAAGAAATCACATTCCTTTTAATTTGATTGTGATAATGCAATTTAGCTGGAGAAGGATTTCTGCTGGAAGCCTGGCAGTAAATGGGAGGCAATTCACCCCCACAATTCATTTCCCCTCGAGCTCACGGCTCAGTGGGCAATGCTCTCACTTCTGTGGAACCAGGGATCTCTTCCCTGGCTTTGCCAAGCCTTAGGGAGTGCATTTCCCCTCCTGGAAAAGAGCTAAAAATCAGTGGGTAAAGAGTCCAAACAGTCCATCTAATCCAGAGATTTCCTTGCCTGCTTCATCTGACCAAGAAATGACTTTCAAACCAGACCACACACGGAGCAGGTGAACTTACCTTGCAGCTCTTGCTTTGTCTTACTGCAAAAACAAATCAGAAATTCAAATCATATTCAGGAAAAAAAAAACAACAAAACAACCCAAACAACTTCTCTGGCTCCAGTTACAAATCTGCAATGTCAAACCCTGCTGTCACAAGCTGCCTTGCATGTGGCAGCCCCTAATCCTGCACCAGAGGGGCTCTGCCAGGGCAAAGGCTCAGCTGAGATTCTGGGGTCGGGCTGGAGGAGAGCTCAGCCTGAGAGCCAGGCAATCCAGAGCAGATGGTTCTGTGTAAAGACCAAGCAAGATAAAGGGCACTATTGGAATATAAATGCTTATTATTATTCAAGTAAACAGATGGGTAGGTCTGTGCCAGAGCAGGGCCACTTGTAAAACATTTCGGAATTGTGGGGCTGGGAAGCAATTCTGCGTGCTGGAATTAAAAACTAAATACCTTTTAGAGTAAGGGAGCTAAGTGTTCTTCTTCACACAGGTTATTAAATACCAAAGCTGGTGGTAATTGACATAAAAATAACGCTGATTGCACTGGAAGGAAGAGTGTTGTGCAAGAAAGGACAAGTCCCTTTCCATTTTGGTCCCTGAAGTTGATGGCCTGGGAGGTTTTCCATCACCACGACTTCCACCCAGCCTGCCCTGAGCCCACCCAGGCAGTGTCCAAAGGAGTGTGACACACTCCTGCTCCTTCCAGGAGTCCCACTTTTCCCACTGTCCCAGTTTTCCCATGTAATTCATTGCTCAAGGCAGCTGCAAGAGGAGATTTAACACCCCCAGGTGTCAAATTGTGCTGCTCTTCCCAGAGAGCAGAGAAACCCGAGCGTGGCACGAGCAGCACTGACTATTTATTAGCTGCATAAGCCACCATTAGTACAATGTCACTGCAACTGAGTTATTGCTGCTCTTCCCTTAAAGGAGGGGGAAAGTGATCCACATTCGGATCAATCGAGGCAATTCCATTCTGCAGAATAATTCCACCCAAGTGTAAGCACAGTTGTGGAATTTTAAGTGGGAAATGGAGATCATAAATTTCCCTCAATACTCAGGGTCCAGCTCATAATTAAGACACAGACTTTACTATTTTTTTTTTAAAGAAATAGGAGCAGTGTTCCACATTTGAGCTGGAATTCAGCTCAAACCTCATTTAGTGTAAAGGTGTTTCAGATTGACACATCTTGAGCTCACGTGTTCTGAGCACCCCTTTTCAATTAGAATATTTGCTACCACACATTTTAAAAGCTGGTGAATTCAACTGTTTGTAGCTGGCCTGGGAAGTTTTACACTTTCAAGCAGCTTCCCATCACATATTGATTATTAAGGAATATTTCATGTTATCACTCAACAAAGTTTCCATCCAGCTAAATCATAAAGACCCCCCCATTGATCCCTTTAATGATTAAACCATGAGTCTGTACCTAGAGCAGAACTGGTGGAAAACAACAGAGGGGCTTAATTAGGTCCAGTTGTGCCTGTAGCTCAATGAAAATGCACAAGCAAGGAGCAAATATCAGTAAGGGCTTTCCTCTTCCCAATTTCCCCTCTGTGAAAAGGGCTGGGATCCTGTGGGGCTTCTGAGAGTGAGTGGTCAAAGTAACCAGATCCATTTATGGGAACTCCTGTACGTGATGCCAGGGAATGGCTTGTTCCTAAAGCCATTCCAGGGGCTGAGCAGTTACAGCTTTGAATTTCAAAGGACAATAAAAGGGATGGGGTACAAAAGGACTGACAGAATAAATATACTTCGTGAAATAACTTCCTATTCCATTTCAAAAGAATCCTTTTTCTGCAGGACTCTCAAACCCCATTTTTGGAGCCTCATCCAGCTTTCCTCTTATCTCCCATCCCTCCCCAGCTGTTGTCAGCTGGCTTGTACTGCCAGGGAGCTCTTCTGAGGTTAAACCCACAGTTTGCTTCTGAGTTTGCAGTCAGTTTGTTGAATAAAGGAGCTCTTGGGCAGTATCACAGATTAGAACTCGACTGCCAGATTTAACATCTGAAGGCAACAAATCTTGGCTCCAGACCTGAGCTCAGGTACTTAATTATTAACAATGTACAGTGATGTGGCTCTACATGGCAAATACTCTGATTTTCTACTTGGCTGTTGCTCCCCGTTCCCTGTAATTTCACACACTTCCCACCTTGAGAACTCTGCAGTAATTTGAGTCTGAGGAGCAACAAAAAGGTTTTGTAGCCTTGCTGATAAGTGGGGCAAACCCGAGTGTAGCACCAGCCCCTTTGTCTGCACCCGTGCTCTCAATAAAGGACAAAGCTCAAAGCTTTTTACCCATTATTCTCATTTCTGAGATACAAATGAAGTCTCTCTTGCTTTTCAGCTAATCCTTACTCTGTCTCAGCGAAGAGATATGTTTTTGTCACTTCCTCCTGCTGATAAGACTTGTATCAAAGTTGTGGGGGAATGAATTGCAATTTTTCAATTTAAAAGACTGCTCATATCAGGCAGAGTCTTGGTTAAACAAATCCCTTGAGAAACAAGAGATAAGGGGCAACATATTTGTGTATTAAACAGAAGATGTTTCCTGGGCTATATGCAGCAAATAAATATCTTCAAATTTCTTGTAGTGTTCCTTGATAATAACTCACTAAATAGTGCAATTAGTGTGATATCCAGCCAATTAGGCTGAAGTGACTCTTTGCTTTGGTCTGCACTTAGTGTTGATGCAAAGTTGACAAAGATGTCTCAGGCACTGCCTCTGGAGCATTGCCTTGATCTCACACTGTAATACTTTGCTGTCAGGACCTGTCAGGTCCTGTATTGATAGAGACACACAGAAGCAGTCACAGTGGCCACAGTTTAAGATGGAATTCACGCTGCTGCCCATTTACTGGATTATGATTATCTCAAATCTGCTTTTATACCAGTGCATTATATCTCTCTCTGAGTTTGTCTAGACTGTTGCAGATGGGTTTAAGGAAGGACAAATTACTTCTGAGTGCAGAAAAAGAACTTGGTGTAACTGTTTGCCAGGAGCATTCAGGCAGGGTCTGTTTTGTCTGAACCAGGTGTTTCTCTGCCATTGAGAACAGCATTCCAAGGGTTCTGTTCCCAACTCTGCTTCCTATGTCATGTATTACAGTGGAGCAATTCCAGGGGCAGGGAATCCTTGTCTTGGTTCATTCCATTGCCCTGGTTCATTCCATTGCCCTGGTTCCTCAGCAAGAGTCTGGCCCTTCCATTTGGGACTAAAACAGGAGCCCCAAGGCAGTGGAGGATGTCAGGAAATGGTCCAAGCACTGGAGGGCAGGTGCCTTCTGGAGGGCAAGAGGTGCAAATTCCCCTGTCAGTCCTTTGAAGGGCTTTGTGGACACTTTGATCTGAATGCACTGAGGAAAGGGTCGTGCACACAGCAGTGCTCAGAGGCTGGGTAACCTTGGGGAGGGTTGGAGGACTGCACTGAGAGGTCCCTCTGGCCTCTCCCCAAATCAATAATCAAAGCAGCTATTGATGGTTTGGAGCACTGGGCTGCCAGAGCTATTGCCAGGATTTGCCTCCTCAGAATTCCGTGTTTGAAGGAAAAGGAGGATTAGGATAAAAAGCAGAGCTAAGCACTGTTCTCCCAATCTCCCTGGGTGAAATAGGGGGTGTGGTGGTGATTTCTGAGACTGCCATCAGTTTTCATGATCCAGTTGTTCCAAAGGCTCTCAGTTAGTTGGGACATTTCACCCCTTTCACTCTCTGGTTGTCTCCTGGCTGGGCCCCAGCTCAGGGGTTTGTCACATAACCCTGTGCACTCATCTGGGTGAAAGGTTCTGCTCCCAGATTCACTTTTTTTTAAGCACAAATCTGACCCATTTATATTCTCATTAATACCAACCTGTCCTCCACTCTCCTGGTACCTCCTAAGCCTGGTGGAAATCGTTCTGTGGATGTTCTCAGTAGTAACACTGAGTGTTCAGAAGGACCACAGTGCTCCAGGTTCCCTGAACTCGGTGACTCCTCCACCACAAACACCCTCAGGGCCTTCATTGTTATTTTTATAAAGTAATTCTGCTGTGCCAGGTTTATTCATTCCAGTGGCTGCTGTGCTCTGGAAGGGCTGGATTATTTTTTTGGAGACGTCCACTTTATGTTCTTTACAAATGAAATCTTTCACAGTTACACAGTGTTATTTTTATTTATACTTCCTCCTCTTTTCCTGGCTATTTAAATAAACTGCTTGCCACGGTCCCAGGAGAAAAATCCTTCAAAGCTAATGACCTTGTTAAAGGTTCACTCATCACAGTAAAATGTCAAACAAGGTACTTTAAGGCAGCAGAATTGGATGGCAAATGTAGCTTTACATTATTATTTAGGAAAAAAATCCAACAAACCCACACCTAGAGGTAGGTCTGTCGATTCCATGCATTTAAATGTCATTCTTGGCCATTTCTTGGCATTTTATGTCAGGTTGAATACAACAGGAACTCCACCAACATAAGTTAACAGACCCACTTCTGCAACTAAATGTTGCTTTTCCCTGGAATAATGCACAACTGAGGGTTTTTCAGGGAAAAGTGTCTGCAGGATTAAGGGTTTAATTTATTTTATAAACCCACTCATGTCTCAGGGGATGCAGGGATGGTGTAGTCATTAATTCTGCCACCTGATGACCCAAGAGGTCCAGACACACCAGCCTGGATTCCAACCCCCCCATGTGCCTGACAAGGAGCCCCAAAATCCCTACAGATCCCTGAGGATTTTGTGGCATTCTTGGTAGGAGTTGAACTTTAATCCTGAGAAGATTTATATATTTATGGTTTATCTCTACGTGGAACACCCAAGAAAGGGCTCTGAGGACACACACAGTGAAGTTTGAGGGCACCTTGGCTTTGGGGAGAGGAGGAAGCTCCTTTTTTATTTGCTCTGGCAAAACCCCCGAGCTGTGGTTGCCCCCATGACCCCACACACTGATTTCACTCAAATGATGGAGAGTTTGTAAGTTTTACACCAATTTTCATGCTGATTCAGGAGAGTCTCCCTGGGCCCCCTGAGATTTACACCCACCTTAAAGCCCCCCTTACATCCCAGGCTCACTGTTGGGCTCTGGGAACACATCTGTCCACACAACACAGATCCCAAACCCCTTCGCTCTTCCCATCTTCACACTCCCAACTTTGGTACCAGATCCATCTCCAGAGCTGGGTTAGGTAGTAATTAAATCCTTCAGCCTTGCATGTGAGTCTAATGTGTTAATAAAAAAGTAATTGCACCTTCATTGTTTCAGCAGCTTTGGTTAATTACATGGCAGTTATATTTCTCTCTACTTATTCACTCTCAGCGAGGGCTCTCCTTACCATCTGCTGATATTTAATTAATATATGCTAAATGTCCTACTATATTATTAAATCTCATTTAGAAGTGTCCTTAGTAGCTCGGTATAGGACTGCCTATATTGAAGGAGAACGAGCAGGGACCTTGCCTTGTATTTAAATAATTTAGATAAAAGAAGGCTCATTAATGAAAGAGAGGTGTTATCTTTCCCTCTAGAAATGAGAAAAAGGGGAGGACAATTATTCCAGAAACATAATGAATACCTGGAGATTTCCCAGAGGTAAAACTTATCTCAAAATCCTTCTCCACCACCAGATCTGACAGAGCTTCTGGCTGGGCCAAAGCAACTGCAATGTTTGTGTTGCTCTGCACCGTGGGAGGAGAGAGCACATTCAGTTCTGGGGCTGTGAATAAAACACAGATAACTCTTCTCACTCCCAAATCCCAAAAGATTTGCACTGGGACACGACGTGGAGGAAGTCAGCCAGGATGCAGCTTGGATTGCTGAGGATCATTTCCCTGACAGCTTTATTTTTTTTTTTTCCCCTCTGCAAAATGTCACCAAGGAGACTTTACATATATTATTGCATAACTCGGCTTGGCAGTTAAAACATCCCTCCATATGGAAAAGGGAGAAAAAATAGTGAGGGATAAATGGGAGAGAGCCAGGATACAATCTGGTCCCTCAGAAATGAGCACAGTGGCCAAGATTTCCAAGGGTGGCCGTGGGGCAGAGGAAGGAAGGGGGCTGAGCACCTGCCCGTGTCTGGAGGGCAGTGGGGAGCTGAAGTCCATTGATTTCAGGAGCTTCACTCTTTCCTCACAAACTCATGTGCTGCTGAGGCAGAATTCCAGCTGGATGCAGCAGGAAAACGAATGGAGGACGTGGGGACCAGCCAATCCTTTAAAACTTCCTCAGAAAATAGTAAGGATGAACTTTTGCAAAACCAGAATTCAGGTCAGAAATGGTATCAGAGTCAGAACCAGCCCCAATAACCTCCTCCTGCAGGGCGTCCCTTTGGGACGGTGCTTAACAAAAGATATTAACACCTGGCAGAGTTATGAATTTAAATACATTAACTCACATTATTATGTGTCTTCCCCAATTCCTTTTCCATTTTGAAAGCCCTGGCTCTGGCTCTTTTTTAATAACTGCAGGTTTGTCTCATCTCATTTTGCCCGAGTTGTTGTGCAGTGCATTTCGTGCTGAACAGAAAGGCAGGTGGGCACCCCCAGCCCTTGAAGATTGTCTTGCACAGGAAAACAATTTAGAGGGTTTGAAGTTGTCTCTACTTGTATCTTACAGGTCTGATGCAAAAGGCACCAAGATGAATAGAAGAATTTCCCCTGACTTCAGAAGGCTTTGGTTCTCTCTGTATAAATAAATAGAATTCCCAGTGCTTCATTTCCCCTTGAACAATTACACTTTTAATAAGTCATGCATTTAAAAAGGAAGGACAGAGAATTTTAATAAGTAACTTCTCCGGGTGCACCTTACCAGGAATGTAATTAGAGAAACTCATTAATAGCAGGACTAGGAGGCAGTGACAGACCAAAGCCAGCTCAGACCACGGCAGTTCCACACTCACAGACACTCAGTGGGCTTCAAATGCCCCCAGTGGAGGGAAAAATCCCTTTTTATTCCCATTTTAGCCAGGCAGGGGTGGCTGTAACAGCTCACATGGATATTTATAGCCTCCCCTCTGTAGAATTCTCTCTAAACAGGTTTTGAAGCAGCTTCCACGCTCCTGAGGCAAATTACAAATGAAACCCGTGAAGAATTGGCAGCAGCTTCCTACAAGTCGGAACAACTAATTATGTTACAATACCTTTCAGATGGCTTACACAAAATAATCTCTCTGATACTCAAGGAGTCGAGGCTTGGAAGGATTTCCCTGATGAGCTTCACTTGATATGCTTTGGGAGTCTCCTACATTGCACATTAATGCTGGAAACAGTTGTTGTTTTTTGTTCTGCTTAATTCCTTACTTTGTTTTACTTACACCCCTCCTACTCTCCAGCAGAGCAGGAAAGTGCCATTTGCAGAGTCAAACCCTGGCTGTTGGTGCTGCTGCAGCCAGCACGTGGCATTAATGCTGCCAGCAGAGTGACTTGGTGTTCGGAATTATTGGCATATTTAATTAAAACCGAGCTCCTGCTGATGCCACAAAGTTCTCTGCAGAAGCAGCAGACCAATAATTGAGGAAGAGTGGGAGGGAATCGTGTATAAATCTCGGAGAGGAGCCAGGCTGGGATTCCAGCCTTGGTGCTGCTACAGAGTGAATAGCCCAGAACCAGCCAGTGCCAAGGGAGGGGATTTCACAGCCCCCAAAGGATGCCAGAGCCTTCTCCTGGTGCTCACAGTGACTCAGACATTGCTGAGGTGCTTCCTGCTCCTTCCTGACTTCACCCACCAAGGGCAGAATCAGTCCAGGACCCTTTAACACCTTAGGAAGTCACAGTGTTGGATCCAAGATACTCTGGACACCACTCCAATGTCACCTGAGGTTTTAGGATGAGAAGATAATTTGCTTTTCTGAGCACTGTGCAGTTCATATTTGGTCCAAGGTTTTCTGGTGTATCTCCACTGTGATCAGGACAAATGCTCCAACCAGGTTTTGGTGAGTGTAGAAGGCATAAAACACATTAATCATACGAGCAAAGATGATTCTATTGGAATTATCTCCAGGAAGAGACCCTGAGGGAAGGCAAAGTGGAACAAGCCCACAATTATATCTAACAAGGCTCCCCAGACAGTCTGTGGGGATTCAGTGCGTGTTGAACGCCGGTTGTGTAATTTGTTTATTGCTATTTTCAGCAAGTGACTGCACTGGTGAAAAAAATCTACTTAACAGCTGCGGGGGGTGATCTACTACTACTGAAAGGCATTAATTTTCTGATCTGTTTTTATGAATAAAAACAAGGACACGGAGCTGGAATGGCGAGGGGAGAATACAGACGAGCAGGAACGCAGCGTTTCCCCATCCTTTGGAAAGCAACCAACCCATTCCAGCCCAGCTCTGCCCACATCACACACCCCTCCCCAGAACCAACACTGCCCTAAAATCCCTGCCAGGCCCCCAAATCCCAGGCTGGGGGTGTCACTGCTGTTCTGGCTCCAGCAGCTTTCCAGGGCTGTGTTTACAGGGACTGCAAACTGCTCTGAGGTCCCTCCCAGCTCCTGCTATGGGTTTGTGCTGAACTTCTTCACTCAGAAAACTCATTCCTGCAGCATTTCTATCCCTGTCAGACAGGGATCAGACTAGCCCTGTTAGATCCCAAAACCTCCCTGTGGTCTGGCAGTCCCTGGGTACGAAGGGGTTTTGGCTTGTTGCTTTTACAGAGCTCCCCAACCCATTTCTTGCTCATGAGAACTCGATTTAACTCAAGACACCAAAATATTCTGGATCTTTAAATGGCTGCAAAAATCCTCCTGTTCTGTTGCCTGGAAAAATATTGACAGAACAATTTCAGGAGACTATTAATCTTTTTTAGGGAGTCATTTTCCTCCTGGAGCAGGTCCATTTTTCAGCAGTCCCTTCCCAAAGGATGAGCTGAGAGAGTTCCTTGGCCTGTGATGACCTTTGATCGTGCTGGACTTGAACCATTGGGGTATTTCCATTCACTGATTTGTCACACAGACCTGATACCTTTAGAAACATCTTCTGCCTTCACCAATTCCTTCATCTCCTCCTTAAAAGCTTCCCAACAATCCCATATTTGTACATCACAGGATTGGTGAGGCTGGAAAAGCCCTTTGAGATCACCAAGTCCAACCATCAATCCACCACCATGTTGAGCACTAAACCATGTCCCCAAGTGCCACATCCACATGGTTTTTGGACACTTCCAAGGATGGTGACTCCACCTGCTCCAGTGCTTTCCAACTCTTTAGTTCCACAGTTCATCCACAAACTGATTTCCAGGCAATGCAGTTCCCAAACTGCCCACTGTACAGCAGGAAGGAAGAGGGTATTTCATAAACAGCCTGTCACAGGAATGAGAAATAAAAATCACAGAACAAGTCCCCAAAGAAAAAGATGCTGTTTGTGACATTTCCCAGACCTTCTCACCCATTTCCATAAGGCTCATTGGCTTTGAGGGAACACCTAAAAATAATAAACTTGATTTAATTAGCAAACGTGAACGGAGGGATAAGGATTAGCAGTTGATTAAAATGCTTGCAGAAAACAGTTATGATTAAGTGAATTAATCCCCCAAGAAAGCCAAGGCTGTGTCAGATAAATTTGGCTTTGGAGATTGGATCCAAACACTCAGCAAGGCTCCTCATGGATTTATTTAGGAATCCAAAGGGATCTGACCTGCACACACACGAAATGATAGCCTAGAGGACAAAATGAGATCTATTCCCCAGTTCTTTCCTCCAACATTTAATAACAGATTGTAGACATTTAAGAGCCTTTGCAGCTGCAATTGCAATGCAGATTTCCATAAGATATTTTATTAATTGATCCTATTTACTGACTCGCTGAGCACCTGCCCTCCAGCTTGCCCTGTTCCAGCTTTAAGAGCAGCCTCACAAAGTTATTAGAAATTATCCATTGGCTCTTGCCCTTGCCCTGTGTGCTCTCCACTGAGCAGGCACTGCAGGGAGCTCCAGGAGAGGAGTATTTCCCTGCAGCACAGTCCCTTTCCTAGCTGGGACATTAATTCAGGACAGGGAGCTCGGAAAGCCTGTGTCTGAGTGCAGGAAAGGCACCCTCGTCCCTGCTCACACTCTGGGGACAAACTGAACAGCACATTTTCATGTCTGGCACCTCTTCAGAATTTGGTGACATTTTTGCTGGTTCCCAGGTCTCAGAGATGTTTATTTTGCGAGTGCTTGAGGCTCTGCTTGTTCTTTTCTTCAGACGTGAACTGACAGGACCGAATGCACAGGCCCTCGTCACCTCCTTCAGGGTCACACAAAATCACATCAGAGCTCAGGGAAGGGGCTTTATTTGCCTCATTCGGGTGATTTGGGGCACCAGCTTTGTCGTGCAGGCTGTTCTGCTGCTCATTCTGTGGAAGGGAGTCAGAACATTCCAGGGAAAGGAGGGAATTCAGCAGCATTCCCACCATCCTGTCATGCTTTTCCCAGGCATTACAGCCCTTCCCTTCCCTTATTTCTCCTGCCTCACTTCCAATTGCACTCGTGTTTTCATAAAAGTTCACAGTCAGGTTTTCACTTCAAGAGACCTGGGACTTCTGAAGAACCTTGTAAAACATGTCACAAATGCAGGTAGGAAAAGCTGTTCCCACTGAACAGCTCTCTCCCTATCTCCTTGTGGAATCCTTGCTCTCATTCAGCTCTGTGTGACTCCTACCCAGGAGAAGGGCTTGGTTGGAATCTGGAACACACAAGCCCAGCTGGCTGTGTAAGATGCCAACTCGAATCCATCGTGTGTCAGGGAGCCAAGGCAAAGGCCTGCAGAGCTGGAAGGTGCCCCAGTGGGTGCCTGGAGAAGTGGGATGGAGGTATTTGAGTGTAATTCAGAGAGTCAGACAATCAGCCCCTGTGTCACAGGCAGACAGCCCAGCTGGGAGTGATGGCCGTGGACAGCAATGGTTTAATTGCTGCTGCAATCCCTGCTTGCGGTGTTCCAGCTCTGATTGGAGCTCCTGGGAAGCAGCACTGCAGCCAAGTGAGAATTTGGGCTGCTTGGAGTGGCTGCATGTCAGAACAACTCAGGCCAAGAGATGCTGCAGGGTGGAACTGGGGATTAGCTTCTCAAGGAGTAGCTTTCTTGCAGTGAGAAGTCAACCCAGTGTGGGCTCGACTTGGAGGGCAGAGCTCTGGGAGAGGAGTTCAGAACAGGAAAGCAGCACTCACAGCCCAGAAATCCATTCACAGCCCATTTCTCCGAGGCAGGTTTTGCACACCATGAGGTGATGCTTTTCACTGCACTGATGAGCCCAAGGAGCAGAGCTCTGCCAGCCCCCAGCCCCTGTGACTGTGCTCACACCCCACATGTCACACTGTGGTGGCTGCTGTCCCCAGTGTGAATGTGCTCTTTGCACTTGGGATATGAAGGAATGCACAGCAAAATCCCAATGAGCTGTTCTGGGATCACAGCTTATCAATGATGCTGCAGAACCCCAGGAGAAGCCTCACAGAAACCACCTGGGACTCCCCAGATGGACTCACTGAAATCCAGAGTGACCACAGTTACTTCAGAAGAACACTTAGACCAACCCTTCCCAATGTCAGGACACAGAAAATAGCTGCCATTGGAAGTGATCATCTGTGTGGTGACACGGAGTGTCAAACTGCAGAGGCACAAAACCCCTGAGAGCATGACAAAAAGTGACATTAGGAGACCCACAGCCACCCCTTCACACGGAGTTTGAACAGACATCAGGCACTTTAAGGCTTCCAACTACAAGTTACACAAGTCACCAGCATTGAAGTGACACAGCCTTTCATGGCTGACACTGTGGAGATGTCACAAGAACAGCTGTACCAGGCAGGGAGATCAAAGTTCAGCATAACTGAGAATATGTGCAATCATATCAAAGAAACAAAACAGGGCAAACCCAGGATTTCCTCAAAACAGGGAAAGAAAATGAAGGAGAAAGGACTTGCTCCCATCACCTTTGGCCAGGCCCTGCAAAGAGATGGGAGGTGTAATTAGAGGTAAAAAGGCAAGAAATGCACCAAAGGGAGCCCCTGTGAAATGCCAAACAGTGCAATAAAAGGGCTGTTGGTATGTTGGAATTCTTCAAGGTGCCAGAGCAGAAAACATCTACAAAAATGAGAACTAGAGCATAGAACAGACCCTTCATTTAGTAAGTTCTGATCTCAGCTTACGCACTGGCATCAAAGTGCTAGAAAAAAACCCAAAAAGAAGCCTCTCTAGGAATGTGTTCTGCATTCCCAGGATGTGCAGGAGCTGGGAACCAAAAAATCTGAGCAGAAAACTGGTTTTGACAAACAAGTTAAATGAATATTACACAGTAAATTAACTGCCTTTACCATAAATAAAATGTTTGAGAGAGGAAAGTTTGATTAAATCTTTATCACCTCACCCAAAGAGCTGTCAAACCCACAACCAGCACCTCAGCCCCCTCACCCCTCCTCAGCTCTGCTCTCCTCTACCTGGGGAGCAAATGTTTTTCCTTCCCAAGAGCATGAAAAAGCAGCAGTGTGAGGGAGCAGAAGGACCAGCAGGCTGCCCCTTCATTCCCCAGGAACCATTCTGCAATTCCTCAGCTTGGCAATTGTGCCTCGTGTATTTTACTGTGGGTTTGAAAGAGGAAAACAAGTCAGTTCCTTCCTTGGCAGCTCCCTGTAATCTCAGCTCGCTCCTTACCTGTGTGTGGAACTGGCTTGGGGGAGAAAGGTTACAGGCAGATGAATGTCACGTTTCAGAGCTCAGGAAAAGCCAATAAAATGTGCAATAATCTCAATGTTTGGGTTTCACTGAGCTGCAGACACCTTTTATATTAACTGATAAAACAGCACTAATGTTGCAACAGATGCTGGGAGTTTTAAGGAGAGTTCCTGGACTTCTCTACAACCTTGGAGTTACTTGGTGTTCTCCTCCTCTGGCAAGAGGCCTGGCAAGCTGCACCCCTGAGGAACCACATTTTTATATTCTTACAGCTCTCAAAATGTCCAACATTATTTTTCTCCTTGTATAAACCCCCAGCACATTCTCTACGCTGAAAGACATTTCTTTTGAGTCACAAAGAGAGAGTAAGAGGTGGGAATATGCTGGAGATCCTCTGGGCAAAATCCATTTTACATCTTTTTTATGCTTGCAGGTCCTCCAATTCAGGGCTTTTCATCTGATTCTTTGAAACAAACACTGTGAAAGAAATAAAGCCTTCTATACAAGGTCAAAGCCAAAGAGGTCAAGCCATCTGAGCAATCCTTCTCCCCCTCTGAGCTCCAGAGCCTTCAAGGAGCTCCTGCAGTGGCTGCAGAGGCTCAGGCTGCCAGGCTCAGGGACCCTCTGTGTCCCCCAGCCAGCAGAGAACAGGTGAGGCAGAAAAAATGGGAAGAAAAGGGAAAACATCTGCAGGTTTTGTTGTTCCAGACCCTTCCTGACCATGAGGGTTCTGTTCCTTATGAATGGGCTTTTCCTCTCTCAGGAAAGAAATTATTTGATTGCCCCTGAGAAGGAAAGAGTGGCTTGGCTGGACTGAGCATCTGGCACTTCTGTAGCATCCAAGACTATTTATTACTTTGTATTTCTAATCCTTACACCAAACACCCCAAGCCAGAACCCCCCTGAAAGGCCAGTGTAAAAAGCCCTCTCCAAAGCAGTCCCTGCCCTCCCATAACACCAAGGTCTGCACAAAGTGCAGTCAAAATTTGCTATTAAAGATTGAGGATGAGTTATTTTGTGGCTTTTCAATATGCATTTTGGAGCGGGTCTCCTGCTGGTCTAACTCACCTCCACTGCCCAGAGTTCCACGTGTTTGCTCTTGGAGAATAAACACCTGAGGCAGCCAGGCAGCAATGTTTGCCTTCCCACACTTAATGGGGCACTTTCTCCCGATTCTCATTCGTGACATTTATTTAAGTCAGAAGGAATCTGGCACAATGTTTTGCTATTTTTCTCTCCCAAAGTTCAAACAGAAGCTCTGAGCTGCTGCGTGGCTGAGCACAGCATCACTGGAAGCTCTCCAGGAAGGGTGTTGCTGCTTCCCTGCTCCCCCAGGCACGCTGCTGTGCTTTGGGCTAAATGATCCAGCAGCTTTGGTTCTCCTGCTGGCCTGCACTTCTGCCAGCACTGTGTTTGCCACGTTCCCACACCATCCTGAGTACCTCAGTCTCAATACATCAGCACCAGTGATATTTATTTATCATCCTCAAGTGATATTTATTTATCATCTTCAAGGTCAACCCTCGGTTTGATTTTTTTCAGGCACATGCAGAGATACAATGGCAAACACAGGGTTAAGGTGTGCCCCTCCCTTCCTGTCCTTCCTGCCCATCCCAGCTCCCTGAGGCTGAATCTGAAGGGTCTGAGGAGAGCCCTGCCAATCCCAGCACCAGAAGGCTTTGCAATGGATCATAAAGACACCATAAAGCCAGGAAAAACAGCTTCCAGGAAGAGCAAGGAGAGTTACGGAGCCAGTGGAGACAGCGAGATCCTCCCCTACCCAAAGCACTGCCCTGCCCATAAAGCAGGACATAACAAGAGTATCCCACACACCTGGAGGCAGGGACAGCCTTTTTTTGACTCCCAACTCATACAATTGATGCAGAGATCAGAAAACAGGTATAGGCTGGGTTTTTTCACACTGCAGGATTTCTGCAAGCAGATCAGGAGAGGAGAATTAGCAATATTAAATGCTGCCCCTTAAGCAGGCTGAGCTCATTCACTGCCAGGCTCCAGCAATTCAGCTCAATGCCATCAATCACAGCAGCACTTGCCTTTGTATCTGTGCTAAAATCCATACACTTCCACTCTATTTTCTGCTTTATTGTATTTGAAGCCACAGTTCCATAGATCACCTGGATGTCTTTAGTGCAGCCATCATCATTTCACGAGATGGAATTACATACATAAAAATCTCTGCTCGGGCTGCACATCCAGCCTGGTCACCTTCCACATGGATTTACCTGGGGGCACAGAGCTGAGAGTCCCACCAGCCTGAAAATCTGCCCCTTTTTTCTCTCTCTGTGTCCCTTTTGTCCCCCCCAGCACCAGCTGGCACTGCAGGTTTGCAGTCACATCCTGCTGCCCCACGTTATCCCATTCCCCTTCCCAGCTCAAGGCTGAGCCATTCCCAACCAGCTGCTGTCTGGCTTGTCTGACGATATCCCAATTTCCAGGCAGAACATCCATCCCAGGGTTTCTTCAATGAGGGATGTATTTGTAATCCTTATCCCTTCCCACAAGGGGGTGCACACAGTGGCTGGGCATAACCAAAGAGTTTCCAAGCTCAAAGGTTTGTTTATGAAACAAATGTACTGAGGGTTCATAACCCAAGACTTTAAAATATCTGAGCTTGGGTAATCCTGCAGCCCTTAACTCAAAATTAGAGCTACTACTCAAAAGCAACTCAGTGGAGATCAGCCAATGTAATAAATGACACTGCTCTCTGTCCAGTCACTCTCTTTCCAGTGTCTTTCAACAAGAATTGGCATTGGGAGGTTCCATATCAGGGTTTTTTGTTCTCCCTGGGATGTTCTCCTGAGGGGGGAGGATCTCACAGGGATGCTGCTTATGCCTGTGTTGGAGGAAACTGGACCCTTCAGACAATACATCAACGTGGAGCTGTCCACAGCCAGCCACAGCTTCAATTCATCATGTACTTTCTCAGCAAGAAAGAGTTTTCAGAAAAGACAATTATGGATGAGCACAAGGAGTCAGTAATTGGGGTTAAAGATTGTGCAGGTAATTTGTTACCTACAAGCCTCTCTCCAGAGCTGATTATAATTGGAGGGATGTGAAATATTCTCTTCTCCTGAATTTATTGGCTCTTCGTTTGGGGTTCAGAGAAGATTTAATTTGGGATGCCCATACAGGCATGGAGGTGTAGCTGCATTCTGTCTGAAACAACTGTTCTTTGGAAAAGCTGGGCCTTGTCAAACTCAGATTGCCCCAAACCACAGAACATGGCTCATAACACACTTCATAACACACCTCAATAGAAATGGTTAAAAAATCAATAGCATTTCTGTAACCCAGATCTCCCTGATTGGTGAACAATGAAAGGTCACAGTAACCATTTCAATTTCTGGGGAAAGCACAGAGACATGGAGGGCTTGCCTGAGACTGCTCTGGGACAGAAACAGAGCTTGTGGCTTGGGAATGTCACCAGCAGGGCACTGTGCCCCTCTGGAATTCTCTGTGGAGCCTCACTGAGCTCTCCCTTCCTCCCTTTCATTTGTAAAGGCAACTGTGAGCACCAGGAATGAGCAGCACTGACAAACCCTCCTTGGGCTGCTGCATCTGGGGTGTGAGAATGGTGCTCCTGGAGCTGCTGCTCCCACTTAATGAGGTGCTGAATTCCCTGGCTCTGCTGCCAGGGAGCTCTGCCCGTCTGTCTCCTCAGCTCCAGCAGAGCTGGTGCCAAGGCTGGGCACAGAAATGTCCCCCAGCCCCTGAGGATGAGCACAAAGCACCTGCAGGCGCTTTTCATGCACCTGCAGGAGCCTCTGGGCATGGACAGAGGATCCCAGACTTTTGGAAAGCACCCTTTAAAGGAAGCTTTTCAAAATAGTTCAGGCCTACCCTGCAAAGGGACAACTTCATATTTACGTAGAGATTCCTCTCTTTTCTCACAGCCCAATTCAGAAATGGACATTTATTTCCTCTGCAGGCAGGTTGGAGACACATTTCCTGACAACAAATCCTTGGTGCTACCAACATTTGCATCTCCTGCGAAGGCAGCTGCCAGCCAAGGCTCTGTCCCAGCGTTGCTTAAACCATCTGTAGTGCAAACAAAAGCAGAGAAATCTCATTTATATCTACAACTGTACCAGCACAGGGACTCACACTCTGCATTTCTTCCAGAACAAACCGCCTGAGTGATTTTGGAGATCCATAATCCAGGCTCTGTTACAGACCTGCAGCAGATGGACCATTCAAACCCAGAGACACACCCACATGTGTGTGTATCTGTGGGAGAAAGAAGAGCAATAGATAATTAGTGTGGTCCAGAACTTAATGACCATTTGCCTCCCCTGCTACTCCCCAAGTTGCAATAGAACACAACTTCGAGGTTCTGTGGCTGTGCCTTTACAGAGTTGTGTGTGTGTTCAAATCCATGGACTGCAGACAGAGCAGAGCAACTCAGGTTTACATTTACAGGTGTAAATGTATCTCTCTGATCTGAAATCTTTGCATCTCAGTTGTGTCCATCTGTAAAATGGGAATTACAGTGCATTCCTGCCTTCTGCCCTTTCTTTCCTGATTCTCTGATTCCTTCTCCAACCTCTCACTAGAGAACCCACTGCTCTTGCAAACTCCTCAGCACGAGAGCTTGTAGAAACAGGGTCGTTCAGCCCCAAAACCTTGGGCTCTCAGGTGCCAATGATGTGGCTTCCCTGGCACCCCAAAAGCAGCAAGACCTTGGTGTCCTGGCACCTTTGGTCTGCCAATTCTGGGCTGCCCAGGAGAGACTGGGACACAAAGGGATCAGGAATGGAAATTATCCAAGGGCTCAGTCAGGTTTCAGCAGAGTGTCTTGGAATATCTGTGTGTCTTAGGGCGCCACCAGCTCTCTGCAGCACAACCTTTAGAACCCATCAAAACTTCCCTGCTCCAGCAGGGAAACACATTCCAGCATTCCAAGCCTGCCCAGAGTCAATAATAATCACAGGAATTGATGAGGGTTGCCAAGCAGGAAGCCCCAGCTCGGGATGCTCATTCTTGTTAAACTCCACCTTGTCAGCCCCGATTTATTCCTGGAGAACAACATGCCATGGCCTGGGAATGTCTCAGTGCCTTGGCTTGGCTTTCTGAGCAGCCACTGGGACCATCCCCAGGTATTTGCTCCCCAGGGCAGGGTGTTCAAGGGTCCTGCTCACGAAATCCAGCAACAACCTCCAGTGCAGCCCCTCTGCAGAGCAGATGTTGAATGAGCACCTGGGGTCAGAGGGATTTATTGAACGTGAGAATTGCACCTCTGTTCACACCAACTGAGCTCTGCCAGTGAAGAGACAAGAATTCCCAGGGGAAAACTCAGCCCCTGCCCTGGCAGGACTTGGTTCTTCCCTTGACTCTCCCCTGCAGCCCTCAGATAGCACGGATGGCACAACTACAGTGGTGTTTAAAACAAATCTCTGTGTGCCTGTAAGGGAGGAAGGACGGAAAAGAGGGATAAGGATGTGGGGAAAGACACTTAAAGCACTTCCTTACAATCTCCTCTTTGGTATTTCACAACCTTGAGCTCAGCTTTGTGTTGCACCTTCATTTTCACACAGGACTCAGTAATCTTGACTTTATCTCCCTGTTTATAAGCCACATGCCTGCATTTTAGAGCTAAAAATTAGGGATAACTGATCTTGGCCCCACGTAAAACTTTTCCCTCTGGGGATTGAACTTCCAGTCTTATTTCTTTGAATAAATTTAAGGTACATTTAAGTAGTTGCTGATCATTTACCCTCCTTTGTAATTAGGTGCCATTAGGAATGACTCTCCTTTGTAAGGAGATGTAATTATGGTTTCTGTGGCAGTCTGACACCCAAGGCAACCTCCTTCCCTCCCCTCTGTGCTCACAAGGGGATATTTTCCTGCCTGTTCCCTCTGAGGACTATGGACCTTCTGGGGTCCTTTGCAATTAGCTGTAAAGGGCTGTGAAAGAGCCACAGCCAGGATCATCCATAAGGACTGACCTGCCAAAGGCTCATCAAATATTCAGCAGCCCAGGATTGCTCCAGGTCGTTGTATCCATCTAAATGTGCCTCTGTTTGTGTGTGTGCAAGTGCACAAAGAGGAAGGATGTGGAAAAGAACTCAGCTAAAAGTCTATTTGTAACCAATTATGGAACTCTTTTGCAAAGCTCAAAGTGTCTTTGAGGGGAGGGTGGGCATTTCCCTGGACATTTTAAACCTGTTTGCTGCAGCCTCCATGTGTTTTGCACTTGATGGAGGTAAAAAATTTGGGGTCTGAGAGAGCCCTTAAAGAGCAGAGTCACTTCCATGTGACACTCCCCTGTTTTAGGACACCCTCTAAGTGTGTGTGAGCAATTTTACACCAAAGGAGAGCGGTCACTTCCTACCAAATGTGCCCAGAATGACACAAATGACTGTAATCACACCTTTATGCAAGAACCAAACACAAAAAACCTGCTTATTCTGCCCTTATTTTGGGGCCATCTGAATACTTTTCATGTATTCAGAAGGTGCATTACTATACAGGATGAAACAGCTATTGGGATCTATCAGGGATGGGTCGTTCTTTGTTTCCTTCTCTGTCATGTCTCAGGAAAAGAGGCACATGAAAGGAGCTGGAAACAGTAATGGGAAAGGTGGCAAGGCACAAAGGCAGCAGGAAACAGGAAGGGCTGCAGGACAAGGTGGGAGCAGGGGCTGCACAAAGCCTTGTGGAGCAGCTGATAATTCGGGTGTGATACCAAGTGTGCCAGGGTTTACAAGCTTATTGCATATCACTTAATCAACGCATGGTACAGATTGGACATGAGTAAGAGAGGGGGTTTGATTCACTTGGGAAGATTATTGCATGAGTTCTGGATACTGATTCACCCCAAAGGTCTTTCCTGAGTGAAATCCCTCCTGTGAGGAATTTCTTCTGCTCTTGTTTGGCTGCTGCTTCTTCTGCAGAACAGACCGGCACGATTAATCCAAACAAGAGGGATTAATTGGACAACCTTCTGTGTCCTGCAAGCAGCTCAGGGAATTGGCAAACTATTATCTGCTCAGATCCTCTCTTTCATCACATGAATCACCCTGCCTTGAGCATCACTCTATATAAAGCACAAATGGAGAGGCTGCAAAGTGTCTCTCCTTTTTATTTATTGGGACCACTTCTCAAAATATGTATCCACTTTATTATTTTTCCCCTTCCAGTCCAATTAGTCCATGTTCTCGCAGCTGAATTTTCTTTGTAATTCACTTATTTTTAATTGGTGTGGAGTTCTGAGCTGCACCAGCTCTGCAGAAATGAGGTATCTGAAGAGCAGTTGCACTGTGTCTCTTTCTGCCTCTACAATTTCTCTCACTTCAGAAAAACACCAAACCCATCCAGTGTTTCCTTCCACAGGGCAGTGGATGTGGAAAGCCTTGGAATTGCTGGGACAGAATTCCAAGTGCAGTCAAGCCAAGGGGTTAAATTCTCATTTACACCCTGTGGATTTGGGGAAATGCCAGTTCCAACACCCCGAGGGTGAAGCCCCCCAGTTGTTGCTGTGTGGGTGGGGATTTGTGCCCAGAGGCACCACAGCTTTCTAACACTCAGAGAGCTTTTGTTTGCTCTTTAGGAGCCCTTGGTACAGATTCTGTGGCTGATTCTAGAAAGGCCTGGTGCAGCATTTCAGCTCTTCCCAACCACCAGGGGAAGCTCAGCCCTGTCATCCCTTCAGTTCTGCTGTTGCTACATTTTCCTGCCTGAGGTCCTGAGGTCTCCCCCCAAAGCCCTGCTCCCCCCTCTCAGGGAATTGGCCAGAACCAGCTCTGAGGCACCACCTTGGGCATTCAACCCCATCCCTCCCAGCCCTCAGAAATCCCATTTACTGCTGGATTCCTTTGCCTCAGTGGGTGAAGGCTCAGCCAACAGCATCACCTGCACGGTGCATGCTGTGTGTGCAAATCCAGTGCTGAAGAAGGGTCAGCTGCCTGCAGGGAGCAGGGCACGAAGAGTCCATGGGCACAGGGCCAGCCCTCCTCAGGGACCACAGGGACTCTTCTGTGGCTGGCTTGGAAACAGAGAGGAGCAGGAGGCAGAGCCCATCACTGAGAGAAGAAAAGGGCTGTCAGAGCACGGCAGGCAGGGGGGATGTAGCTGAGGCCAGAACAAGGGAAAGTTTTTCCATCCATCAGGAGAAGTGACCCAGGAATCACCTCCTGGTGCTGTTCCTGCAGCAGGAGCCCCTCTGGAATGGCCCCTCTGGGCCATGAGAGCACTGGATGTGACACCTGCCCTTTCCTGTGCACACAGCCTGTTAAATGCCACGCTCTCTGGGCTGTGATTTACTCTGTTTATGGCCCTCCTTCCACCCAACCTTCCCTTATCGCAGGGGATCAATTCTGGACATGCAACAAAAGGCAACAGTGGTTTTAATAAAAACCAGGAGGAAAAGAAAGATTGATTTTGCCAATGAAGACAGGCTGTAGCAATGGAGAGAAAAGCAAGCAAGCAAACAAGAAAGACTAATATCAATAAAAAAGCACATTGGTGCCTGAACCAAGCCACAGGCACATTTATAGCAGATGAAACCAACTGTGTTTCCTTAATATCCCTTGTTTCTTCTGTATTCAACAGCTCATCTAATTTAAAGGTGGGCACCTCAAATGTTCCTGAGGTTCTTCCATTTGACAAGAAACACCTTCAGGGAAGAAGGATAGTCCTGCAAGGCCTATAAGTCTTGATGCAGAAAAGGTAATTTCTTTTGTGACCTTGTGAAAGTCTGTTTAGAGTTCTGTGTTATTCTGTGTTAGATAAAATCCCCCACTTGGCAAAGTGCTGTCAAATGGGGTCCACTCAGAACTCTGATTTCTCTTTTTTTTTTTTTTCAGAGCACACATTAACAGAAAGGCATTGGAGAGCAAAGTGGTCTAAAAAATAAATAAGAGCACTTAGAATTGTAGAGAGGAGGTAAAACTGTGACCCTTGGTAGATAAAAATGGTGTTACTGCTCTTTAATGAAGACAGATTTCATGGCACTGGAAGGCAGATTCCCAAGAACAAGGAGCTGGGATGAATATTTGTGCACACAGCACCAGTAGCAGCAGTTTCAGGGTTCTCTAAAAATATTAATTAACATCATTTAAAGGGCAAAAAGAAAAGGAAACTACAGTGAATTACACCAAGACTTGGCTCATGTTTTTCCATGCAAAGCCAATGGCTTATCCTGGATGAAATGCCAACTCAACAAATAATGTGTTTTTTCAGTTTCATGACAAAATTTCACCTTTTTTTCCCCAAAAGGTACCTAAATTAAGGCTCCACAGCTTTTTTTATTGGGGTGGTATCCAGAACTGCAAATAGAACATGAATAGAATATGGGGAGGATTAAGTTCTCCTCTTATTTGCACTGCTGAACTCGACATTAGTTCCAGTGGATTTCCAGGGAATATTCCAGAGTCACACTCTGAGTTTAAAAGGGAGTGTGGCCCTTCCCACCTGAGCACATGTCAGTGGGACTGAGGAATTCACTCCCTCAGAAGTGCCTTCTGTCCCGTGTTGTACAGCACAGAGCAGCAGGATGGGAAAGCAGCTTTCCAGGAGAAATCCCGAATTCAAATAATTGGGGAATATAAATGCAGTGAGGTTCAGTCTCTGGGCAATCATTACTTTGGTAGATACTCCACCACTACCTCCATCTCCCCATTACCCAGTGACAAAATACAAACTCTGAAGGACTCAAAGCCTTTTTTAGAAAACCAATTTGTGTAAAGCAAGGTGGGGAAACTTTAAAACCAAAAAAAAATCTCTTTGCTATTCAAAGCATGAATGGTCCCTCAAGCCAGCACTGCTATTGAATTGCCAGGTGCTCCCAGGGCTACGTGGGGGTCACTCCACACACCCAGGGGTGAAGGGTGCTCCCAGCTATTGATCTCAGCACAGCGAGGAGTCATCAGAGCCACTGAAATTTGATTTTTTAGGGGCTGCAAATGTGCTGAGTCATGGCTTAGTGTTAAACCCAGGAACATAAAACCGAGGTGGGGGAGAGAGAAATCAAATCACGCTCAGCGCCCGCAGGATAAATGTCTTTAGAAGACATTGAACGGTCATCAAAAACTCCTCTGTGGGGAAAGGGCCCCGAAAATAAAATATGAAAACAGTGGGAGCAGCAGAAAGAGACAAAATCATGGAAATGAAAGCCTAATTTTTAATTAAAGTTTCTTAGAACGCTCGTGCAGTTACAAATGCATATGCAAATGACATTATCTCGAGGAGACATAATTACCTGCTTTAGAGTGGCAGTTGTTTACAGGGATGAATTTGGTTTATTTTAAGTCCCATCCTAGAGAGGGGTTGTGAGCTCAGCTCTCACTGCTGCACCAGAGAGTTGGAGGTGTTGGGCAATTTGCAAATTCAGGCCAAAGAGGGACAATAATTGATGGCAACACATGAAGAACATGCTTGGGTAGGGCTGGGAGAGCCACTCCTGGGGCAAATCCACTGAGTCACAAGGGAGGCAAATTTCAACCCAAATGAGCACAATGAAGCTGTTAAAGCACCTCGTGTTTGTGATAAAGGCTGTGTGTGTGCCAGGAAATCCCACACACTGGACTGGATGCAAAGCAAACAGTTCTCACTGGTCTGGGCTGCACAAAACCTCCCAAAGGGGTCAGAGGCTGAACACACAGCACTGAAGGAACAGGGGACAAGGGGCACCATCACAGGGGTGAGGGGTTTGTAAGGAAAACTCTGGGTTTCGTGGCTCAGAGGTGGATAATCAGCCATAAATATACATGTAGATATATATAAATGTACATACAGGTGTGTGGTGTGTTTGTCTGTGTGTACAGAGCCTATCCCAGCTCTAAATCCAACACCACTCACTTCAGCAAAGCCCCATCACTGTGGGAAACAGAGTTAACAAGTGCAGGGCCTGCCCAACGCTGAATGAGACTTGGGTTTATGTGACAACAAAGCTTTTCTTTCCCTTCAAGAATTTAAAAATTCACATCGTTTTTAAAATGGAGAAGCACAAATCTGATTCTTCATTATTTACACATTGCTTTTGTTTTCTTCCCAGAGCTGGGTTAGGGGGTATAAATACTTCATGAGAACCTTATTTATATAGTCTCAAATAAAGTGAAGCTTCAAACCCAAAAATATTAACTGTGGGCTCCTCTGGAACAGTAATTGGTTGCCTGTAAGTATAAAAGTTAGTTGAAAAGTATATAAATATATCATAAAATACAATTTAAGTTAAAATGAAAAATTTAGATTTTAAAAGTTGAAGACAAGCAGACTGAGGAAAGCAATAAGCTCAGACACATCTGAGAATAACAAAATGCTGGCTTAGCTGTGAGCCAGGAAAACTGACAAATGGGATCAGCTGGGGCAGGGTTGGAGTAATGTTGTGGGTGACAGAACAGGCTGCTTTTATTGTTAATATTGTTGTTGTTGTGATTGTGCATTAGTGCAGGGACCCACAAGGACACCGTGTAAATTGAGTTCTATTAATTAGCTGCTGCATCTCACCCTCGGGATGGCATCACCTCAGAAACTGCAGCAGGGAAAGTAATTAATGCCAGCCAGGCTTGGGTGGCAACTCTGGGGGTGGCACTTCCATCCTCCAGGTCATCTCACCGAGGTCACACACCCACTTAGATCTCGGTGTTCCAGGGGCAAAGGACAACCCCTCGAGGCTGGCTGGTGACACAGCTCCACCAGGATGCTCCCCCTGGGCTGGGCAACAGAGGAAGGGGGGAAATTCAGGGGGCTGCCCAGGAACACAGAAGTCCAACCTTCCACCAGCAACCCCTCTAACTGTGCTCATTGGTGTCAGAACTCACTCCCAGGTCCATTATTAACTGTGAGCAAGACAAAACCCCCCTTTGGCTGAATTTCACCAAGTCACAGAGTAATTTGGGTTGGAAGGGACCTTAAAATGATCTCATCCCACCCCCTGCCATGGGCAGAGACACCTTCCACTATCCCAGGTTTCTCCAGCCTGGCCTTGGGCACTTCCAAGGAAGGGGCAGGCACAGCTTCTCTGGGCAACCTGTTCTAGGAACAAAATGTCAGCGATGGAGCTGACAGAAATCCCCACCCCAGAGCCAGGAATCCCACCCAGGGGCTCTCCTGCACCCCCACACCAAAGCCCACTCAGCTGCACTGGTTCCAGTCAGGAGCAGCCAAATGGCCTTGGATTGACTCTGTATCTGTCCTAGAAAAGAGAGTATTTATGTCCAACCCCACCAGCCTGGTTCATTCCTTGCAGTGACACAACGACCGTGGCTCTGTTTAGGTGCAAAAACACATTAAAATTACCAGAGGTGGGGGCTGACCTTTTGTCTCCTGCTGAATAATGATGAAACAAAGCCTTTTCTTTGCTAGCACAAAGTCAGTACCTTGGACAGCGACCATGGCTCAGAGGAAAGGCAGACCCCATGGCATTATGACAGCCTGTTCCACCATCCCTCTGCCCAGTGCCCTGTTCCTTTGGAAAGCTCACTGTTCACATTGGATTTTCCATTCCCCTGCTGGATTTTCCATTTTCCCCTGCGTGATGGCACCACAGGCCCAGCTCCTCCCACTCCCTGTTCTCCCCAGATCACACAATTGATCTTGCTCTTCCTGGGATCACTCAGAGCCCATCACGGCAATTGCTTGAGCTCCAAAGGGCTTTGTAGGAAGAAATCCCAGGTATTGATTTGTGCAGCACCAAGAGCTGCAGATTTCACGGGTGGTTTTCCAAGGGACAGGGAACAGAGCAGCACTGAAGGTGTTTGTGGACAGGCTGCTCCTCCAACAGCCCAAATTGTCAGCCACTTTTGCATAATTTCCTCTTGAGATTGTTCTTCTGAAGGAAGAAAGGCTGCTCTGCTCCTTCTGGAAAAGCAGTCCTTTATAAACATATCAATAAACCACTAATGAAAATTAAATGGGCAAATGTTTGTTATTTTGCTGCCTCCTGGGAAACAAAAAGAAGAAGTTTATTACTTCTTGTCTGTTTCTCTGGGGAAAATGTAGGACCAGACTGGTAAATCTGCCAGCATTTACTTAAGCCTTGGTGTTGCCATTGATTCTCTTCATGCAGCTGAATTGACAGGAAAACAACACAAGGTTCTCAGAGAGACACGAGTATGAGAGGAAGAAATTGCATCAGACACCTTCTCCTCCTTCAGGCATTAAAATTCATACCTCTCCAGGGGCCAGAACACACCTCCCCTTGCACCCCTATTACTGAAATGCTGTGATCTTCATGCCTTGGATCGAGCCCTTTGCACTGAGTTTCACTGTGGGTTGTAACACGGGGTTAAAGACATTCTTATGTTTTGTCTCCAAACAGCCTGCTGTGGATTTCTGTCCCCTGAGATCCTCTGAGCTGATCTCCTTCACACCCTGCCTCATTGCAAACAACTGCAATCACTTAATTCAATTAGCTCGGCTATAACTGCTTTCCTTTAAAAAATTAAGTTGGCTGGAATAATGCAGTAAGTGGGTGTAAATTATTGAATTCCTATTTTAATTTGTTTTCTTAAATTTGCAGCGTTCCCTTCCACCACCTTCCCCCCAACACCTCCTTAAAAAAAACCCAAAAAAACCACCAACAAAAAAAGAACAAACAACACCAAAACCCCAGATAGGTATTGGGGCTGTTAATAATTGATGAAGCATTTGTAAACCCTTAGCAAATGAACAGGCAAGTGACACATGAATAAAACATCTGGAAGAGTCTCTGTGTGACAGAGGGTAGGGAAGGGAGGGTAAAACATGGGGGTTATTTTAGAGCAGAGTGTGTGCAGTGCACAGCTAAGGTTGAGGACCTTGGCTGTGTTTGTGTGTGAGTTTAGGGAAGGTGGCATGGAGAGAACATCAGCAGGGACTCACCTGAGCATCCTCCCCCAGGTCTGATGCTCAGCCCTTCAGTAGCAGCCCCAGGATGGAGTTTCTGCACCATCCTCTGTCTGTTATTGCCATGATTTACTCCTCGGGTTTTACTGGAGCAATATGATGATGCCAACAGTGTTTCATTGTTATGATGATGCCAATAGTGTTTCATTGTTATGATGATGCCAACAGTGTTTCATTGTTATGATGATGCCAATAGTATTTCCTTGGTGTTGGGATGCCAATGGTAGTTCATTATTATTTCACTAATCCTCTGACATTGCCACACAGACACAAATCTCTCACAACGCAGCGAGTGGCAAAGGCACAATGCAAGTGCTACATGCATGAAATGAAGCATGTCTGGAACTGACAACCCAAATTTCATGTATTATCCTACAAAATACAGAGTTTGCCCCTGTGGAGAGAGAGGAACTTCCTTGCTCCTCCCATGGAAAAAAAAAAAAGGGAATTTTCTCTACATCCGAGTCTAAACAAAAAGAGGAGAGGCTGCAGCAGCTCTCAAGCAATGGCATTAAGATTTCATCACACTGTCCATGAGAGAAGATGTCACTAATTTGTTTTACCTGTCTCAGCTCACACTAGACAAACATAAGAGGGATTTAGTGAAGAATCTGAAATGTGGAGCTTTGAAAGGAAATTCTGCACAGTGTCAGCCAGGCTAGTTGGTACAGACAGGAGTCAATCAAAACTGCAACCTCCAAACTCCCCCGCTCCCAGGGCAGGGGGAAGAAGGGTGTGAAATGCATGTTCAAGGCAGAGAACCAGTGGCTTTGTATTGGAGTTATGATGTGACATTAGTGAATATAAAGGCATCTGCTGGCTGACTTTTTAAAGACGGACAACAGTGATCTTTAGGCATAGCCAGCAGAGCCCAAAAAAAGCCGTGTGAGATCCACACACAGAGCTCACAGTGCAGAGTTTTCAGTTCTGCTTCCTCCCAAAGGTCACCAGAACCCACGAGCTGCTGCTCCCACCCCAGCCCAGCTCCCTTCCTTCCCCTCTGCATTCCCATTTGCAGTTATTGATTCCCTATAGCTCCCAATTGCAGCGCTCCCCCCTCCCTGGGAACGTTGCTGGGTAACAAAGGTTTAACAGAGCGACAGCAGAAATAATCACTGGTTTGACAACCCGTGTCTTTCAGGGGGGGCAGGAGAGCTCATTCGGAGAGGGATTTGCCAAGGGAAGGGGGATGTGGGGAGGGAAGAGGGGGAGAACCCACGGAGCTCTCATGCAGTTTTGATCACAAGTCAGGATCCGTGTTCAGCTGCCAAAGGCACCGTTCGGGAGAGTTCCCACAAAGGAATAAAAGGGTGGAAGAAGAAAAGACTCTCCCCTGCTCAGGAATGTTTGTACATTTTAAATGGCAGTTTGAAATGTGATGCACAAACGCTTGACTGAGTCTGGGTTTGTTATTTTTTTTACTGCAGCTCTGCTACAAAGAGGCTGGTGAGGAGAATGTCCCAATGATCCTGTCATTAGAGTCACCAGATCTCAAAATTAAAGACTTGTCATTCTAATAAAGACAGCCAGAGAGAGGATAATAAATATATAACACTCACTTCTGCCATTTGAAGCACTTAAATACATCTTTCATGGAGGTTTTATTGTTTAATAGGCAGCTGGGGGGATGGTTTATGCATCATTGAACAAGCAGATCCTGACCATTTCCTTGATGGGGCCGACTGAAGTGATTCCCAGTTCTGACACGGAACTGATTAGAGCAGACAGGTCTGGGTTCAGAGGAAAGAACTGAAGTTGCACAAAGTAACTGTAAGGAATTTCTTCCCTCATTTTGTTGCAGTCCTGGGTCTTGCCAAACTTTGCAATATTGCCCAGGATCTCCCAGACACGAGCAGAGCAAGAGGCAGAGTTAATGTGTGGGATTATGATATTGCTCTCTTGTGTGATGGCACAAGGAGCTGATTCTCTCGGATAAATCCTGGATGTTATTGTCACACAGGGGAATGCTGCAACAATCCAAGGAACTCCTCGGTAAAGGATTGGCATTATGGGTTATATTAATACATTTCAGCAGCCCAGTTTCCTAAAGAAGCTTTTGAAAACTCCATGGTTGTTTTCGAAACTGCTTAGGAATTCCAGGATTGCACCCGGGGAACAGAGCCCTGAGCACCTCAGCCCCAGCTGATCTGGAGTGAACTTTGTCACCCAGAACCCTCTGTGTGCTCTCTGGATGCTGCTGGGTTTGGATTCACATTTTGGTCCAGAGAAGGCTGTGCTTTGGAAGGGAATTCCAAAGGATCATCCCCTTCCCCTACACTTCAGCTGACATGGGGAACTACACTGGCCACAAAAACACCCAGGGCCACTGGGGGGAAGGTGCACTTTCCAGATTTGGGAAGGCTGGAGTTATGATCCAGACAGCCTGGAATTCTGTAATATGGGCCAGCAATGCCATGAGATAGCTCCCTGTAAACCAGACTGGCTCAGGATGAGCTGCCTTCCTAGTTAAAGGATGCAGGTACCAACAAATACACCAGCTCTGCATAAACTATTCGAGTCATTCTTTAAAAACAGTGATTTCTGCAGGGCTGGAAGGAGGGCAGTTCCCTGTGCCTCAGCCCCACACACAGAGCTTGATGCCACATCCACCAATACCCTGGATTTCTCTGCATTCACCCCCACAGCAGTGAGCAAACTGCAGCCCCAAACCTGATCCTGCCTGCAGCCCCTCCAGGACATGATTCCTTCTCCAGGCACTTTCTCACTGAACATTTACCAACTGCAATATTTCACCATTAGCAGCTGTCCCGCTGCATATTCAGGAGAGACAGGGAGCAGGTGTAAATCTCTGGTTTCATCTCCATCAATATTTCTGTCCCTGTCTGTCTCTTTAATTGCTATTGACTGCAGAAGGTATTTTTTCATTGAGGCAGGAGGTAAAGTGATATTGATCACCATAAATGAACTTTTCTGTGGCCTGAGTCAATTGAGAAGGTGCAGAGAGGAAACTGCAAGAATGTTTACCTTGAACACGAGTAAAATTCCTCTTCGGAAAGACTCTGCTTGACTGAAGGGCTGTGTGAAGTAAAATCACATTTCTCCTGTTTAATGCAGAAAAGCCAAGCTGCTGTGACTTTGGATGGGATGAAAATCAGCTTCATTTGCTCATTGTACTGAACTAGAGGAGAAGGAAATTTGAACAAAACCAGATTTAACTTTTAATCCCTCACATAAGGAGCTTTTGCCATGTAATTTTTTTTATCACAGCTGTGTATTCCATTCTGGGGAAATAATGGCAAGAAAACAAAGAAATCCCTATCAGCAGCTTGCTTGATTTCATACATTTGCTGGGAGCTGGTGCCACATCCAACTGTGTCTGGGAGTGAAGAGGTGTGAGGATGTGACACCTGCCACAGTCCATTGGTGCCTTGGGAATATTTGGGATGCTGGGAATGCTGCTCCCCATTTCAATGCACCTGAAATGCCACATCACTCCCCTCACTGCTGCCCAAGAGCCTTATTCATTGGAGCTTTTTGGAAACTAAAACATGGATCAAAAGTAACAGGGAACAGGTGAGAGTTTTCCTGCTTTGTGCTGCACAAACTCACAATAAAAGCTTCCAGACAGACAGACAGACAGAAGGAAGAAAAGTGTCTTCTTCCTTTTCCACCTTAGCTAAGGTAAATAGGGACAGTGCCATAATTCAGGGTGCTTTGCCCTGCCCGAGCCCCTCCACCCGTGTGTGCAGCTGCCCAGATGTGTCCACAGCTGGCTGTGCCCTCAGTGGGCAAACCAGAGGTTTCTGGGGCACAGGATCCTTCTTCCCTCCCAAGCTTAGCTCGGAAAGGACCCAGAGGTTCCCTCTTCACATGTTTTATGAAGTCTCCTCTCTCTTGACCTGCCCCAACACACTGACAAACCCTCCTCGCAGTTCCCCCCCTCCCTGGGGTGCTGTTTGTGAAGACACTGATTTCCTCCAGGCCTTGCAGTGCCCTCACTTGTTTATCCCAGAGAATGTTGGGAATGGCACCTGTTTGGACCCTGCTCATCACTGCCCTTCCCTGCAGGATCCACGGCCTGGCTGCAGGAGTGGGGAAAACACAGCATTATCACAGAGCCCACTTCTGCCTTATGCACTGCAAACCAATCACTCAGGCAATGGGATTATTGCCTCTAATTAATCCAATCCTCCCTTCCTCCTGCATTGCATGAGCTGACATGTGCCAAGGCAGTACCAACTGACACACTGTGCAACTCTTTTCATTCCCAGCTCCGACAGCAACTCTTTTGTGTCTCTCCCCCAGTGCTGAGCAGAGAACAATAAACCAATAATCAACACAACTGTCACTCAAGGCTTGAATAACCCTTTTCAGGTAAACTGAGCACTAATGAGAACAGTCACCCTCAAGTTTTTGGCAGAGTTCTCCTTCAAAACAGTGATGCACAAAGCTCTGGAAGAAGGGGTGACTTGAATAACTTCTCCAGGGAGTCCTTAAGCAGTGCATGAACACACTATTAGCAGAGCAGCTCTATTTGTTGTCAGATGTTAACCTTCCACAGGCAGCAGATCAGCAGCAGAAGCAGAAACCCCCAGCTCTCCCTGCCTGGCACCACCAGCCAGGGAGCAAAGCCCGTGTGTGAGTGCTAATTCTCATAAAGAGCCTGTGGGGAACACACCTCTAAAAAGTGTAATCAGCAATTCCTGAGGCTCCCCAGCTCCCCTCCCACCTGCAGTCCTGACATTGCACTGGAACAAGGGGTTTTTTAAGCCTCTTCACTGCTCATTGCCTCAAATTTTTGGGGAGCAAAACCAGGGAGAAGAAAAGGACAACCCTCTTTATTTTCCACGTGGGGGAATCATCACCTGAGCTTCACACTGAAATTATGGAGGAGCAAGTCCCTCCCTTCCCCTGATGGATTACAGTCCATCTTTATTGGGCTCCTGTATTTACATTCAATAATATTCTCCTTCCAAAGGCTCTGTGGAGACTTTTTTTTATGGAAACATCAATAGTTTCCACCTTTCTCTGGACTCATTTAGTGTGTTTACAAAACACCATCAAATGTGTGTATCTCACCTGTGATGCCTTTCCTGACATTTAATTATTGTTCCTGAAATTGCTTATCTGAAGACAAGAAAAAGTGTAACGAGAGTTTTAAAATATTGGTGACATTATAAATATTTTGCACTCCGTGTTTATGAAACTCCTCGGTGCTGTTAAACAAAACCTGCCCAGAAAACCCTACAAATGCACCTCTGAAATGTTTGCTGCAGGATGGAGGGTTTATAAAGGGGCTTAGAGGTGGATTTCTATGGAATGTACTAATCAGGTAATTATATTTTATCTGCCTTTCATCCAAGTGGCTCTTCCTGCCCTGGGAAAACGATGCCTTGAACTCCCCAGTCTCTTTGCTCCTTCTGTGCTGTTTTACCACTGCAGAATGAGAGGCAAATGAGACACTTGTACATAATTATAAATCCTTAAAAAAGAAAAACAAAGCCTGTTTTCTCCATTGCTTTCCTCAACTGGAAAATGCAGAACTCTCTTTTGGTCTTCAGTGAGCACTGAGTTTGCACTGGGAAAACTGTGAATCAGCAGTTTGGGCATGAGTGATGGAGCCAGAAGTGCAGGCTGTGACCCAGGGGGGGAAGAGCTTTCCTTGCTGAGGATCATAGGAAGTTATCCTGGAGGGAGGGAGCAGAATGACATCCTGATTGGGAAATAGGGGAAATTAAAGGATCTCTGGGAAGCAGCAACTGCTGCTGGTGGTGCCATCGACCCACATGAAAACTGTGGTGGAATTTTCAAGGAGGGAAAAAGGAGTTGGAGTGAAATTCATTTTTTCTTGTAAAGACCCAGAAATTCACAGTGGGTGTAAATAATAATAAAATCCCACATTTACCACTTGTTAGAGCCATTTAGAAGTGCATTGTTAAGGTTCTCAGCTTAAACCAGAACCACCAGAGCAAGGGAAGCAGCTACACAAAGATATTGCCTGGGAGTTTCCCTTTTTGGGAATCAAAGCCCAGGATAAAATACTGGATATTTTCTTCTCTTCTGTCCTTTCTACATTCATCAAGGGCTGCAGCCTGGGTATAAAGAACCAGCCTTTAGGGCATAATTATGCAAGGAAAATCAAACATGAGGAAAAGCAGTTTGCAGGGCTTTTTTATTTGACTATCATTAAGTGAAGTGAGAGTGAACGATGTAAATAACTTGACTAATTTATAATTGCTGTGAGAATTCAGTGCTGGAAGGAAGATTCCTTTGAGAGTGTGTTTCGGTGTGATGTCAGTTTATGTTTTGAGTCCAATATTAGTGGTTTTGATAATTCCTAGAAGGGCAGAGACACAGGCTGGTTTGTAAACATGAAACCTCCCCAGCACATCGACAGAAGCAGGATTAAGTTCACCTGGTGGAACTGAGGCTCCAGCTCCGTGTGAGCTTCAATCCCTCCTCAAAGTCCTCCCTTCCCAATATTGCACTTGCAGTGATATTTGCTCTTCTGTGAGATCTTTCATCTGAGATCTGAAAGTGCTTTGCAGGCATTCATTAATTAAGCCTCAGCCTGCACCAGGGACTTGGGAAGGTCTTTACAACCATTTCCTGGAGCAGTTAAATGGTTTGTTCAGCCACCCCAACCCATCCCCAGCACCCTCTGTCACTGACCCCCAGGCTGTGTCCCCATGAACCCTTGGGAAGGGTTTTGTTGGGAGCAGTTGGGACTGATCCTCAACACACACAGCCCAGGGTTTGTGCCAGCCCTGTGCCATTAGCAGGACTGGTTGTCCCTGATCCAGCAGGGATTGGTTTGGGCACACAGGGAAGCATCTTCTCCCATGGAACAGAAGGTTCACTGCAAATCAAGGTTCTCCTTTCACTTCCCTCTGCTGAGCTTTGCAGAGCCAGGAGGCAGGAGCAGACAGGGAGTGGCTGGGCTGGATCCACAGCACCTCAAACCCATGGAAATACTCATTTCAAAAGGCACAGTGCACAGAGAGAAGAGATTCCCACATGGACCCCATACAGGAGTTCAGGGAAAGCAGCCAGAGTTCCCATCCCTGTTCTTTCATCACACAGACTTTGGGTGCTGTGTCTGTTAATGTGGATACCCCCTTTTCCTGCAGCAAAGCATAAAAGCAAATTAAGCTGTGAGAGGACTTAAGCAAACCTTGCACCACCCGGGTTTTCAGTATCCCACCTCAGACCAGGCTTTTCTCCTCCAAGTCAGCAAGTCTTTCATCCCAAACTTTGCAATGTGACTCCAGATACACTAACAAGTTCCAACTGATCTGCTGGAATTAGTGCAACATGTTGGACATGCAAATCTGGCTTTCAAAGGTTTACTTTTTGCTTTAATCACCAGCATTAAAAGGACCCAGTGTTTCCCTTTCATCTGGCAGCAAATTAATTATAAAAGCTATATGGCAATATTAATATTGTCTTACTGGAGATCAATGGGTTTATTACCTTTGATTCTAATATTATGCACTTGATGACAAAACCTATATATGAATCTCCAGAAATTTCAGGGTAGTAAACTCAGGTAAAGATTTAAATAGAAATGCTTTATCTTTTAAACTGTTGACTCAATGTAAAGTCGAAAAATACAATCAACTTTGGTTCCTTGTCAGGAAAACAATGTCAAAGAACCCAAAATATCCATTTATGGGGGGTTTTGTCTTGCTTTTAGAACCAAAGGAAGGGAAAGCTTCTGTGGAGTGGATACCTCCCCAGCAGGGGCTATTCTGGATCTCCAAGTCACACATTCACCTGGATTTCAACCTTCCAGGGGCAAAGGTAAAGGCCTCAAGGACACAGACCCACCACCCCACCTCACCTGAGCCTGGAACAGCCTCGAACTTCAGCACAATTTGAGGTGCCACACATTTGCCTTCACCTCACATGGACCTGTTCTGCACAGCAGAACTTCTCTGCCATTGATTTGGAATGTTTTGTGACTTCTGTGTGGGACTTCTTGTGACTTCTCCATGTGAGTTCTGGAACCTTTAGAGTGAGGGTCCTTTTTGCTTTTGGGTTTTCCCGATGCAGGTCCTTTATCACCATATTTTGGTGGGCACTTGGCTCTTTTTGCTCTGCTCATCCATTTCTACCTGAATTCTCCTTCTCCTCCCTCCCCCCTGAGTTCCACCTGCTCTTTTAGCTCAGCACAGACCTCCTCCCTCAGCCTTGTTTCCCACATCTGGCAGCCCCACCACGACTTCCCAGAGCCTCGTGATAAGCCCACCCCAAGCACATCTGGAAGGGCTGTTGCTGAGCACGGAGCAGAACTCAAACATCTGTCCCTTCACGCCTTTGGCAAGAAAATGGGAGTGATGAGTGATCTCATTTGGACCTCAAGTGAATTCTTTATCCCCAGCCACAGTCCTGAGGCCATTCCAGGTGTGTATCCACACCCCCCCAACAGTGTGAGTCCTCCTGGCCAGGGAATTGTCCCCTCTGTGACCTTCCCCCTGCTCTGCCCCACTGTTCATACACCATCCCGGAGCCCAAACCCACTGCAAAGAGCATCTGTTGTCCTTGGAGCTTAATTCTCCTTCCCAGAGGGGTGGGAGGGGTCGGGCTGGCATCACACTAGAAGTGGAATAATGAAATCTTTTATTGTCACCCCCTTGTGATGCAACTTTAATGAGCTTTTTGTGCCCGCTGGTGCAGGGACAAAGCTGGGCTGTTGGACTGTGCAGCTCCTGGTCTCGCTGTGGGAGCTTCTCCCTTTGATGGGACTGTTGGAAGCACTTGGAGTTGTAGTGACAGCTTTAATGTTCAGGCTCTGGAGTGCTCTGCTCATACATGTCTGATGAAAGCTCCTCATTTTGTGGTGATAAAGGCAAACACTGTACTCAGGGCACTCCAATTACTCAGCTGAGTGCTGGGGATGGCCTGGTAAACTAAGCCCCCCCTCCCCTTCTTCTTTTCATTATTATTTTGTTCTTAACAAGATAGAGATTAAATTGAATGCTCCACATCAAGGCAGAGAAAATGACTGTTTTAGTGCACCTTGAGCCATGGCTTTAGTAAAACATGATTATGGGAGTGTTTCATCTGCTGCAGAGAGGGAAATCAACGGGGGAGGAAATTGTTTCCCTTGGCTAATGGAAGCACATGTGCAATTCAAGGCTGTTGGATCACTCTGCTCATCATCACTTCTCCAAGAGCAAACAAAAAGAGCAATACATGTATATGTAAATTAACATGTACATTAATAAAAGACACCTTTCAGATTAATAAAAACCCTCTCAGATTGTTTATGCTGCTGCCCATTACTCTGAGTCCCTCCTGTGTGCACTGGATTTCCAGACCAGGCTGCCACCTTTTCCCTCCTCCCAGATCCTCCCCTGGGGCCTCACGTGGACACTCTGCTGGGCACTGGGGGGACAGGGGGTGACAAAACCCTTCTGAAGCTGAAGAGCTCCCCAAACACAGGACCCCAGACCCTGGCTGGGTGCAGCACATGCAGGAGGGGAAGGCATTTCAGGAGAGGGAATTCTGCCAAGGTGACAATGTGATCTGAATGTGTTGTGGCTTGGCAGACTTTGACAGAGAGCTCTTGTCATACAGAAGAGTCAAGGGAGGAAAATAAAGGGAAGGTATTCCCAAGAAAACGTGGCCATGTTATGGCTTGGATTTGGAAAATAAAGGATGATAAATCATATGCAATATACGTATTTGCTAATGGCCTGACTAATCATACATATTCATTTGCCTCCAGTCTCATTTCCAGTTTTCACTCACAGAATATTGCTGTGCCCCTTGCTGTGCCAGGTCTCCCAAGGCCCTCTGTTTCTTTTCACCTCACTGGAGAAAAGAAATCTTTTATTTTCTTTGATTTTCTCTGTTAATGAACTTGCAATATCTAAGATTGTCAGGATCGTAACTCATCTCTGCTGACTCACCTATCCCGTTAATCTCAGTCATGGCTGGGCTGGTTTTACAAAGCCCTTCCTAAAAGCTAATCAAGACTCCGGGGTGGCAGATTGGACTTCTTTAAATCCCTGCATGCTCTCACTCCTCTGCCTTTGCTCCTGACTCGGATCAGTCCAAGGTAAGCAGAGCTCCTTGAGCTGCCTGAGGATTATTTATCACTCCCACGTCACAGCCGTGTGCTGGACACCATGGTGATGAATGAGCAGAAACCAGGGAACATCGGCCCCATTGTACTCCCTTGGCTATTAAACATGAGATCCTTATCAGCACCTGCAGCCCAGAACAGGCAAAGTCTCAGGTATCACAAGGGTTGTGTGCTTTTGTTATTCCACCTGCAGAGCGAGCCTTGGCAATCTGTTTCCTGGATCACAATTCTCCCTCGTGTGTCAAACTGAGGAGGTGCCAGAAGCGGTTCAGAAACCAGCTCAAAAGGAGTCTTGACTCTGAATTCTGTCCCCGTGTCCTGTGTCTGTTGGGATTAAGATTTGCCAGAAATCTGAAGCTAAAGATGGACTTGAACTCTTTCCTTTCTTATCTTTTTTAAACCCCCCTCAATACAGAGCTTTTTTTCCTCTCCACAGAATCCCAGAACACCCTGGAAGGGACACACCAGGATCAGCAGCTCCTGGCTCAGGAATGGCACCTCTCCCTGGGGTTTGTTCCACTGCAAAACCAAAGGCACTGCAGTGATTTGGAGCCCGAGGCTCGAGACATGAGCCTTGTGTCCCTCACTTTAGCACAGCCCAGATCTCAGCCAAGCACTTTGGATCCTGCTACAGGAACGCCTCATGCTGATCCACAGGTGAGGAAAAAGCCTGACACTCACCCTGCAAACTTCCCTCCTGCATCTCCCCCTTTGGGATCACAGAGAGCACAGACTCATTTCACTCTTCAAGAGGAGACACTTTATCTGAAATTGCATGCCTGGTGCTGGATTACTGGAGATACTCCCCAGCTTTTGCACACAAATATACCCATGTCTGTTCACTGTAAATAAATCTGGGCTCTTCAAGCACACAGAGCAAGGTGGGAACAGCACAAAGTCAGGCAAAAGTCACTCAGGTGGTTACTTTAGAAAATACAAAAGAATTTAAAAATACACAGGAAATTAGAAATGTGATATATGTGATATGTGTCAGGGTTGGTTAAAATCTGCCTGAGGGTGCTGGGTTTGCTCCTGAAGCCTGTTGGCTGGAATGGCTGTTCCTGGGGAACCTGCAGGTTGCTGTGTCAACCCCAGGGAAAACATTCCAAGGGAATCACCTATCTGCCTCTTCTGGGAGAGGGTTTGGTTTCCCTCCCTTTAGCCAAGCGTGCTCTGGAGGCACGAGTGGGACACAAACACTGTCCTTTCCAAATCCAACACAGCTCAGCTGCAGCGAGGCACACAGAATGCTGCAGCTTCCACTCAGGAAAGATTTATCATTCCTTGTGCTGGAGGTCTCATGGACTTACTGGGGGTGTCCTGCACAGCTCCAGACACGGGCAGGAAAAGCTGCCAGAGCACAGCCAAGGAGGAGCTGAGCACTCCTGGTGTTTCCCTGGAGCCTGTCTGGGTGAGCCCATTGAGGGATTTGCCGTGAAATGCTTTGTTTCTTGGCAAGATCATTTATATAGAAAAATGCTCCTCGAGATGCAGCAAAGAGCTGAGGATGTGGCAGGCTCAGGGAGCCCCAGCAGCACCTGGAAGGCAGAGGAATTCAAAGGAGATCAAGGGCAAACCAAGGACTGTGCTGCTGAAAAGTTGCAAGAGGGAGAAATCCACTTCAGCCGGGAAATTTGGAGAAGTTTTCGCTCTCTCAGCTCCCTGTGTGCTTTTCTTCCTGTGGATAAGGGATGGAACTTTATAAATGCCCAGAATGTGACAGGCCAGATTTGGGATGGACCCAAAGGAAGTCCTCCCAACACACCATCAACCACACCTCTCATCCAAATCCTTCCTGTTTAAGGCTACTAAAAAGCCCCAACCAACCTAAAACTACCAGGTTTCCAATATTCCCTTTTGCAGGAACTGAAACGAGAACCAGTCCCAGCTCAGGATGAGAGATGTGATTTTATTTCATTTCTTTTTTTTTTTAGTGCTTCAAGGGTTTTTTGTTTGCTTTTTTTTTCGATTTGTTTTTTTTTGCATAGCCTCTCTAAATTGGTTCCTCCTCATGTTTTGTTTCTGGCTCTGCTGCCCTGGAAACACCCAGGATAAGCAATATACTGCTGCTAAACTTTCTCAGGGAAAGAGTGGGATACAATTTTCTTTTCTTCTCTCCTTGTTATGTTGTACAATAAGAACAATCATATTCCTTCCTTTGCAGCGTAATTAAAATAAACTGCTGTGCTGTGGCATTTAGTCAATTGGAGCAGTCGTTTATTGCCTCATATGCAACAAATCCTCAGAGATTACAGCTTAGAGCGCTTATGAATTTTCCCTTTCATACTCTTTGAAGGAGCACAGAGGTGCAGCAGCAGCTGATCCCTGACCCACCACCCTCCCGTGGATCCTGCACACATTCCCAATGCTCCAGGGCCAGGAAAGGAGGCACCTCATTAATTCCCTGGGGTTGCACAGCCTTAAAATGCACAGGAAGGAAGATAATGCTTCAGCTCCTGTTTGCTGGGACTGTGTGTTGTGTGTGTGTGTGAACTCTGGGGGCAGCTTTGCTTCTGCACAGCAGGAAGGGACCAGGAGTGGCTCCTGTGCTTCCAGGGGATGCCTGGGCACAGCAGAGGTCAGTGAGGGGGAAATCACCCACACAGGACAATGCCAGTCCTGCTGAGAAATGTATCATCCCAAAACACTCCTACGTGATCCAGTTTGAATTCTGCATGGGAAACACCCAGCAGGCCTTCCTGAGGAACAGCCCCTGGGATTTAGGTTCTAATTATGGCTTTTACATCAGCCTCTCACCTGACCATGGGGCACATCCCAAAAACATTCAGGTGCTTGAGAATCACAGAATCATTCAGGTTGGAAAAGCCCTCCAAGGCCATCCAGCCCACCCTGTGTCCAGTCCCCACCCTGTCCCCCAGCCCAGAGCACTGAGTGCCACATCCAGTCCTTCCTTGGGCACCTCCAGGGCTGGGCACTCCAAACCTCCCTGGGCAGCCCCTTCCAATGCCTGACCACCCTTTCCATGAGGAAATTCCTGCAGAGAAGAAAATGTTGCTTGAGGTCTCATTGATCTTTCCCAGTTCCCTGAGCAGGTTCAGGTCTGTGTTCCCACTGCAACTTTTGAGAAATCCATTTCTCTACCTGCCTATTAGGCACATAAAGCACTTTGGAAAACGTGGGCTCCTCTCTGAGGACTCCTGCCATGCAGGCTGCAAAGAAACCTAATTCCACCCCTTAGCACCACAGGGGGTTTGTGAGAATAACCATAATTAAGCAGGAGCCCCCTGAATCCTGCAGCCATGGATGTGCCATTAGTGCTGCGTGGAGTCCAGACACCAAGCAGCCATCAGCAGATAAAACATGCAGCTCGTGACTCAGAAGGAATATATCATTATATTATCTGATTAACATGAAAGATAAAACCAACTACATGGCATTAAATATATCAGGTGGAGAGATTTTGTGGGCCACAGGCTCAGCACGAGAGAACCCCCCTGAGCCAGCAGGGACATGACACAGTCACCCTTCAAAGCCCAGCCCCGTTTTGGGGCAGAATAAGGTGGATTCAGTAAAGGCACCTTTTCCCCCAGGAGATCCCACACTGATGGAGAGGGAACACAGATTTTACAGCAATTCCCTCATGACACAGCACAGGACACCCCTGCACGTAGGATATGGAAAGCAGGTCACTAGCAAGAAAAAAAATAAGAAAAAGGACAATAAACCTGTAAATTTATAGTGTAATTTTGCCCTAGTTACAACAGTGTACAACTCTGACAAGCAATGCTGCTTTCCACAAACAAATTTATCACCACTGGTTGCTCTTCTATTGCTTTCAATAAGAAATGCCAAAATAAGTGTGATTTAACAATGCCATCAGCTGGCTGGAATACTCGATAGATTTGGTGTGTTACAACCAAATTGGTCTCTAAGTGTTGCATTTAAAATAAATAAATAAAAAGGAATGAATATGGACCTAAATCTGCCACTTAATGCTCCACAGCTCTGCCTCAATATTTACAGTGAACCAGTAGAAAATTGTCTTTGGGTTCTAATTTACATATTCATAAGGTTGTCATGCAGCTTGAAAGAGGAGGGTTTTTCTGCTTTGTTATAACACTTTAAATATTAGGGGTTTTTAGTGCACAGTTTATGTAAATCCCACTCTGAGCAATATGGCTTTCCCTGATGCTGAGTTTATAATTCTGCTGCAGCCTGGCCTGTTGATTTAGGGAAGAGAAGTGCCTTGGGTAAAATCACTGTGCTGGAACGTTCACAGCAAGAGCAGAGCTGGAGCTGTGCAGGGAGGGGGGACACATGGCAGGAGAGGCAGGAGAGCCAGGGCCATGCAGAAATTCCAGACTCCTGGACATGGTGCCTGCTTCCCAAAGGAATCCCAGTATGCTGATGGCTCTTGGAGCCTCCTGCACCCCTCAGGGGTGTGAGGACCCTGAAAGATCTGCATCTGGGCTCTGAACCTCCAGCTGTGAACTGGGTGATGCCTCTTGGAGGAAAAGCAAAGTGCAGCAGGTGAACAGGAGCTCAGTGACACTGTATTTTGGGTTCTGTGTCCAGAGGAATGTCCAACAGAGAGATGACAATGATGATGATGATTATAATATGATTAATGTAAGATATGATCATTATATGGTCAGGGACACCAGCCTTCCATCAGAGTGCCCCTCAACATGCTACACTTACCCTTAATTTTTGTTATTTCTGGGGAGGTTTGACTTATTTATGGAGATTAACAACATGAAGAAGTGTGTGTTTGGGGGGCTGATGTCAAGTGCTCCAAACATCCTGAGTCATTCCATGTTGCATCAGTAAATTCTGATTCTGTTTATGCCCAATACATCCATGCTCACTGTTACATCCCTGTGTTACACCTTAAGCTATCCCTTTCTTCCTGGAAAACTCCAGATGCAGCAGTGGAACCTCCCAGGTTACATGGAGAGAAATTCCTGGGGGCCCAGCTGTCCTCACTGGTGTCCTTGTCCCAGAAAGGGGAGGCAGGACATATGCAAGGAAAAGAGAGGCAGAGACCCCGTGCAACAGCACATCTTTCCAAGAAATAGGGCAGGAGACAGCTCTTGGATTTTGGGATCCATAAACAGTTTGGACAGATGTGATCTTATACACCTGGCATATCACAGTGAGACTGGTGCTGCTCTCCAGCTGTCCCTGCCTCCTTTTTGTGGGGGAACAGGGGGATAACCTGGATCCCCCACACATCACAACTCCCTTTTCCAGCCCATATTCAAGAGCACACAACAGACAATAGCTTCCCTCCAGAGCCATGAGAAACCAGATGGCTTCAAAAGCCCCTCTCTGCCTCCAAGGCAGCATATGGAATATTAATTAATAATAGATTAATAGACCTTTCCCCACCTAAAAATTTAATCTGTTTGTGCCAGGGAAGTGCTACAAAACAATGGCTGCATTCAAAGAGCTTTGGAGCATCTCTTTGGAGACATCCTTCGATGGTCCTTCAGGAAATCACAGATCACATCAGAAGGAGCCCAGGGATGGGATCACAAAGGCTGGTTGTGGTTTGAAAAGCAGTGGCCACTTGGAAACTTCAGAGAGGTGGGAGGTGGGTATGACAACGCAGGCAAAGCTGGTTTTCCTCAGCTGAACTCCAAGCAGCAAAGTGCAGCAAGGGAAATAACTCTTGTGAGGAGCACAGAGCACGGCAGGCTCGGTGTGATGGGCTAAACTCCTCCTGCCACGAGAGATGCAGGGTGAGCAGTGACTCAGAAAAGACCAGAGCCCACCCCAGGACCTGTCTCAGGTCCTGCATTGAAGTCCATCCCTGCATTGAAGTTTGGATGCTGAAGGGCAGCAGGTGAGTAGTTTGGGCTGGATTTTTTCAAGCCTTGTTAAATGGTATTTTGCCCTGCCCTGGGGTTTCTAATCCCCTGGTTTTGTCAATCGATGCTCTCCTGGGCACGTGTGTCCCTCACCTCCCTTCCCTCCCCTGGGATCTCCCCTCCTTATTAGGAGCCAGGATAAGCAGCATTAATTCAGTGTCAGCCTCGTCTACTGAATTAAAGTGGGCCCAGAAAAATCCTATTACTGCTGTGAGGGAAGGTGAATGACTGTGTATCTTGACTGATCGTGGATTAATCCCACTATCCACTCAGGGCTGACAGGAGCCAGCTCCCAGGTGCCTGGCAATGTAATTGAATGTAAGTCTGAGCGTGCTGAAAAAAGGGGTCAAGTGCTAAATAAGCCCCCCAGAACCTCATTTTCATACCTTTTTTTTAAATATTTTATATTTTGCAAATATGAAACCAGTGGCTCCCCAGCTTTGAGGTTGTGACATCAGACAAGGGGAGAGCCCCAGCAGACACAGCTCAGGGTGGCTGAGATGACCTCACAGGGAAGGAAAACCAGCAAAGCAAGAGGAAAGGTTGCCAAGGTGCTGGAGAGTGGCATGTTATTCCATCCAGTGTCACACCCTGGTGCTCACCCACCCACATCCACCCTCTCCAGCACCCAATCCCAGCTAATCCAGACACTGCTCCCAACCCCTGGCTCTCCCCTAAATTATCATTGCACGAATGACTTAAAGGCAATGGAGCCTTTTCCATGGAAAACATTCTCCTCCCTGGAAAACTGCAGGCAAAGAGAGAACACTTGCACAGGGGGTTGTTAATATGTGTTTGCCATCCTTTCCAGGGGTTTGTTCAGAGCTTTCCCCCAGCAGAGGATGTGGCTGTGGCCTGGAGAGCACACCTGGAGAGCCCCCAAGGGAAGGGACCTCGTGGGCAGTCTCCAGGAGGAAGCAATAATTGCATTTTCTGTGAGAATGGAGTGTGTGCTGCTAAATGTCAAGTGTTTTCCTTAACAGCTGGAGAGATGGAGGCACAGAAATTTGTGCTTATAACCCTGCAGCCTCTTCTCCTGCACTGGGATGTAATTTGGCTCAGCATATTAATCACATTCTTAGCTGGGTTTAGGCAATCTCACAATACCCTTTTCACGTGGCAAATAAGAGAGAAAACTCTTGAGATCTGTTCCTGAAGGTTTTTCCACTTGAGGTGTGTCACTATTCCCTGAGAGCTGCTGAGGGACTCACCCCAAACATGAGAAATATCAGGATGCAGAGGAAAGACATTCAATCCTCTCACTCCATGGCTCTTGGGGAGACACCCAGCCCTCCAAGCAGGGATTTCTAGGGCAGGTGACACCATGGAATCCTTCAGGATCCAGGCCATCACCAACCTAATTGCTATCAAACATATTCATCTGTTTTGATCATGGCTTGTGGTGGAGAAAGGAGTGACAGTCTGACATGGCAGTCTCACATCACCATCATGTTCCCTTCATTAGTACCTGGTGTAAGAAAGAATCTGAGAGAGAAATTAAAGGAAAGGTGAATAATGAGATGTTATTGGATGCTGCATTCCTTGGGCTTGGGCTTCTGGCTCATTAGAGACTGGCTGGCTTTCTAAGCTGATGAGATGTGTTTCATCTGGAAATCCCTGTCAGTGAGAACATTATCCTTCTTCTAATTACCTTCCTGCTCACTGTGCCTTCAGCCCTGCCTCTGGCTCTTCCCTTCCAGAGCTGGCAGTGCCTGCTCCCTTCTGGAACAAAGGCAAAACATCCTCTAGAAAATCCAGTGTCCAGAAATGCGAAGAATTACCAAAATTTCCTAGTCATGAAAGCAGGGAAACTGCAGGGAGCTTCCATACCACCTGGAAACAGCTTTCAGTTTGGGAAATCATGGATTTTAACTTCCCTCACCAAAGAAATAAACACTTGCATAGAGGGTTTGACTCGTGGGGAAGGAGGAGACACGTGGAATAATAACAGGCAATACAGGAAAGCTGAAGAGAGACTTTTTACAAGGGTGTGTAGTGACAGGATGAGTGGGAAGAGCTTCGCTGCCAGAGGGCAGGGTTAGGTGGATATTGGGAAGAAGTTCTTCCCACACGTTGCCTGGCTGTTGTATCAGCAGAGTTCCAGAGAAAAAACCCTCAGCAACCCCTTATTCTCTTCAGATTCCAGCTTAGTCCAAGAAAACGTTATGGATTTTATAAAGGTTTCCCAGCTCCCCAGCAGCAACCTCTCCCAGCCCTGCCAATAGTGCTGACAGGGAAAGTAATTGCAATACTTTGTGATCTCGATTTCTAATCTGCTTTTTATTGCAGTAAAGATCACACCTGATTATGCCTTTGTATGTGCTACAGCCTGGCATTTTAAACACATTTTTATTTAGTCACTGGCATTTTCCTAAATAACTGCTGAGGAAGAGCCATGTCTTATCCCAAATGGGGCCTGGGTTGTGCCAGGGGCTGCACCTGGACCTGGTAAGGGGGACAATCTCCTCCTCAAAGGATTCACAGGCAAAACAAATAGAGAGAGTAGATTCACTGTGCTGAATAAATAAGAATTTGTGTGAGTTGGCAGTAAGGAATGCACCGAGAGCGAAATGGAAAACGAAATCCTGGGCTTTGAGCACAAATACAGCTGCTTTTTTTTTGTTTGGTTTTTTTTTAATGTCTTTTGCATGAAATAATATAACTCTCTGATTCCTCTACATAGATCTCATACCAGGACTAACTGTGGGTAAAGTCCAGAGCCAAGGCTCAGTGTCCACCCTTGCTGGCAGCATTAGTGCCCCCAGCCTGACTCTGCTGTGCCCCTGGTTATGGGATTAAATGGCTCTGGGTTTTCCAGAGATGTGCACAAAAAGCACCTTAACCCCAGAGATTTAGGGCTGGGTTGTGCCCAGTCTGGAGCTCAGCCAACCCATTGCTGATTGATCTGTGCTGGAAAGGCTTCGGGACACGAATCAAAACGAGGAACAAACTGTGAAATCCTGACACAGATTACTTTCCTTTCTTTGCTGCCCTGAGAGAATCACACAAGGGGCCTTCCTGGAGGGGAGGGAAGGGAGGAAATCCAGCTTTATTCTACCCACAGCCTTTAGTCACTGACAACTTTCTTTCTGCCTTTTGTTTTTCCCTGATCAGATATTCATGAGGAAGAAACAATGGGCAAGGTTTGAATGTTTCTGGGAAGAGGGAGAAGCTGGTTAAACAGCCTGGGCAGGGGGTATGACCAGCCCTTGGAGCAGGGTGAGTTCAGCAAGGTTCTTGTGCCCTCTTTTGGGGGAGGGAATGATTTTCCACGTCCTCTTCAGACAGCACTGCCACCTCTCAGTGCTGAAACGGTGCCATTCAGCAGGGACAGCAGAAAAGGGTTAGGAAGCAAACCCCTGGAGTTAAAAACCCCACGTTGTTATCCCTGTTTTATGGCTGGGGGATTGGTGCATGGAGCTCATCCCTTCTGCAGCCCTTCAGAGCTCCTGTAGTTGTTCTTAAGTTAATTGCTCTTAATTGGGGGGTGAGTGAGGTAAAGAAGCAGCACTGTGCTTGCACAGGGGCAAATTCACCTTGGAAGGACACGCTCCCAATGCCAGACCCAACAGCATTTGGGGCTGGGATTTTCTGAATGACATCCTGGACGGGAGAACTCTTGGCAGTGCTTTAAAAAATGAGTCTCTCCAGCTCTTGGAAATGCAGCTCATGCATCAAGAATGTCTCACTAATGCCTTGTGATTTCCCTGAATGTGATACCAAAGGTGCTCACGCTGGGAGAATTCCGGGGGCAATTTGCATCCATAAAGCCATATTAGCAGAATTTTGCAAATAAAAGTTTAGGTCACCCAAACACAACTCTCCTTTTTTTTTTTTTTGATTAAAAAAGTGGCTTTGGACAGAGGGTTGGGCCCCCCTGTTCCATTGCAAAGCCCACAGAACAGGGGGGATAAAGGGATTATTGCCTTTCTACTGGATCCCAAAGCTTTTGAGCATGTATCTGCTCAGGTGAGGAACACCAAATTCAGTGGGTGTTCCATGGATCATGGAAGGATTGGAGGCATTATGGACTACCAGCTGCTTTCCTCCTTGAGCACCTTGGGGCATTTACCCACCCTCTACCTTGACCTCAGTAAACTCTACAGGAAGTCACCCACAACCTTAAACAAAACAGTAAATATTAAACCCTAAATGACTAATAAATGGCATTGATGCCAAGCTCTGCAAGGTCCCATGCCCTCACCCCCCAGCAGGTGCTTTGAGATCCTCCAGTGGACCTTGAAGGGAAAATGTCCTGTGTTTGTGCATTCAAGACCCTCCTTCTCCCCACAGACTCCCACAGATCTACATTTGGATTTCATGTAAAACAGGCCCAGAAGCCAAAAACCCCAGAAAAGCTGTCCCAGCAAACACCCAATTAGCTGAAAATAAATCCTCCAGTGCTGAAAGAACATCCCTCCACAAATGGTGTAAACAACCTGCAGCACGAGGAGGATTTCAGGCAATCTTCCCCTTCCAATGTGTTATTGTCCTTCCTGTATAAACCTTAGAGATAAACAGTCTAAAAGAGGAGGGATTTGGGTTTTTTCTTCTCTGCTGATTGCTATTGCTTGGAGTTACCTGGGCAGGAAACACCTGCTTTTCCCCTATTAAAGAGCAAAGATTAGCAGGTTTGAGTTAAACCTGGCACTCTGTAGTTATTCACTGGGACTTCAGGAGGGGAAAAAAAACCCCGAAAACAAAAGAAGTTGGAACCTAATTACAGAGCAGATGCTGAGAGTGGTATTTATTCACCAAAACCACACAGGTCATTCATTAAAACCTCAGTTTTAATTAGCAAACACCTGTTTTGTGTTTGATTTTACACTGATACGTCCTGTCTGCAATTTGCTGCCTTCAGCAGCAACAATTAGACCTCCCTGAGAGTAGCAGGGACTGGAACCAGAGCAGCCCCCAGTGCCCAAATCCCCCTGGGTTAACCCCAGCCTTGGCTCTGCTGCCTGGCCCTGCTGGGGACGGGGCTGTCCCACCCCAAATGACACATAAACTCTGTCATTTCCAGCATTTTCTGTCTGTGAGGAAAATAATGTTCCTGTGGAAAATGATCTGAGCACGGGACACGTGCTGCTTTGCACCCATATGGAGAGTGATCCAGCACATCACTCAGCCCAGCCCATTGCTGCTCTTCCTGCCTGGAATTATTCCTTCAAATCCCCCCCCCAAGCCTTTCCAGGTCATGAAGGGAGAAGTGAAAAGGAGCTCTCCTCCTTTCCCCACTGGCCTGGAGGTTTGCAGGGATCATTCCTGCACAGGAGGGAATTGTTCCTCCCGTGGGATGCTCAGAAACCAAACCCTGGCAATCGGCATTCATGTCGGGGTTGGCACGACTCTATTTCTGTTTGCTGGCATATTTGACTCAAAAGAATGTGAGGTGTAGTTATATTGGAGTGGGTGAAACCTCTGCCTGATCGGGTTTCACTGAATTCCAGGCCTTTCCAGGAAATAAAGTTTTCCCCTTTAACCTGACTCCAGTGTAATCACGGAATATTCTGAGTAGGGAGGGACCCCCAAGGATCATCGAGTCCATAATAAAGGTGAGCATTTCACAGCACAGGCCACGTTTTAATTTGAGGAGGAACACAGAGCACCTGCTGGAACCCAGCCAGCACCTTCTTGTCAGGCTTTACAAACTCAAGTACTCGAGAACTGCATTTAACAGAACACTGAGCAATGAAAATGCCTTTTAGATTACAATGCTGAGATGAACTGTATTTTTGTGGATGCAAATCAGGCATTATAATGAATTCCCGTTTGAAATGGATGTATTTGAAGCTTGTGTTCTACATCACAACCACACGTTGCTCGTTGTCCTCAAAGCATTTGATTTTCAAGAAATTTGGGCACCAAATGATCGCTGCTCTGAAATTTTTTCAAAGCCCCTTAATCAATACTTGCCTCGTCCTTTAAACAGGGATGAAACAATTCTCTGATTCAAAGAACAATGTGGCAATAAAACAATTACAATAATTAAAGTATTGCTGTAATAAGGGTCACTCGGAAAGGCAAGTGATTCAAGTGATACCTGTGATTATGAAATTATTATAATTTAGAATATATTTGCTTCTGAAAACATTCCATGTCCTGCATTTGTGCCACTGCTTTCTTGTGTTCTCTCTTGCTAAGCACAGTCAGCTGCTCTCCCCATCTATCACAATCCACCTCAAAAGGCCAAAAAAGTATTACCCTGGGGAAGGTGAAGAGATTTTGAAATAAAGGGATAAGCTAATTAAATTTAACTGTGTCATCCCGGGCAGGCTGAACACCGTAATTAATTAATCCAGCCCTGTGCTGTGCTGGAGGGGCTGGTGCTGCAGGAGGCACGGGGTGAGAGCTGTGAGGAGGGGTGGGCAGCTCCACCCTCCCTGCTGCAGGGACTGAGCCCAGCAGGGCTGTGCAGGGACACCCAGAATTCCTTAAGCTGGGAGAACAGGCATGGGACCAGCCCTGGAGAGGGCTGGGGGGCTGCACCTCCAAACCTGCACATCTGGGTGGGCAGGGAGTGCAGCTGGGGCTTTGGGAGGCACGTGGGGACAGCACAGGGCTGGGAAATCATGGAAAAGTTCCCTTCTGCTGCAATTTCCTGCCTCATCCCAGCCAGGCATGTCCAGACTGTTGAGTTCCCTCCTGGAAACCCTCAAAGCCCGGGGATGGCTGGGCTGTGCAGATCACCCACTGCAAAACCCTCCTTAAGGGGCTCGGGTGATGCCTCTGCCTAATTTGTGACACCATTCCCACTGTGCCAGCCTCTCCTTTGGCCTCTTGGTTCCACTGTGTGACCCAGACACTGGGATAACCCCCCATGTTCGGGGCTCTGGCACTCTGGACATGATTTGCACCGTGCCCAAAACTCCTCTGCCCTTCCACCACCCCCTCAGCATCCCCACACCTGGACGTGATGCCACTCTGGGTGCTGAACAACCACCTTGACGATTCCATATGTTTCATTTAGCCTGGGAATAGCTGAGCTGGGAATCCAGGCCAGGGCCCTGATTTTAAACCCTGGGTTCCATTGTCTGTCCTATGGCTGATCAGTTTTACCCTGCAGGATTGTGGATCATCTTTGAACTACATGTGACAAACAATGTGACTCTCTGATTGTCCCACGTCCCTTCTGCTCGTGGCAGAAGCACAGCTCTGGGTCAGTGGGGCTGATCCACAGGGAAACCTCATTCCTGTCTCTCTGGGAGGGGTGGAAACCTCCCCTGGATGTGGAAGGGTGGCAGGAGGATGTGGGACACTGTCCCAGGCAGGAGGTGTCCCATGGAAGCCACCCCAGGCAGTGTCACAGCTGCCACCCCCTGGCACAGGACTCCGGTCCCCATTTAGGGATGCTTTGCTGAGAAACGGGTGCCTGGAGGTGTCTTAAAAGCTTTTATGATCCTGTTCACAATAAATTACTGGGTTTATAGAACCAGCCTTTTAGTTTTAATACCCCCTCAATCTGATGCTTTAACTTGCCATATCAATATAAACAAATTTCAGAATTATGACTGATGGTTCTCGCTGCGTTTTGCACCCAGTTCTTGCTCTTCCATAAATCTCCCGTTGCAACAGCTCGGCTGCAATAATGATGTGGAGCTGTGCACACCCTGACACCCTCAGAGGAATGAGGGCATAAATCCTCAGCAGGCACCACAGCTCCAAAGCTTCCAGTGTTTTACATGGAAACCACTCCGGGAGAAACGAAGTCGGAGCCTTCCCCCTGCAGCCCCGGAGCTTAAACCCCTTTGCAGCATTTCCTAATGAAGGGGGCCAGGGCTTAACAAAGTTACCCAGCACAGATCCCACATCCACACACACCATCCCGAGCCTGCAAAGTTTCACTCCTCAAGGGATTCACTTTTTTGGCCAGAAAGTAGAAATAGCTCAGGGTTACACGGAGTAATTGGAACTGCACAGCCCCAAAGCACCTCCCTGGAGACTCACAAAAGGCTTGGGCTGCTTCCAGTAAATCCTTTGCAGAGCTACTTCAGAAAGTTTTGAGCTACTCAAACAACAAACACAGCCCCCTTTCCTTGCTTTTTTATCCGGCTGTTCTCTTGTGCCTTCCAAACAAGATAAAATAAAATTAAAATCTGCACAAACAGAACCTTCCCAGGTAAGTATTAGTCCAGCAATGCTCCTTTGGGTTGATACTCAATGGTCCTGTCAGTTCAAAGCACTTGGGGTCACAACAATTCCTCTCCCCAAGGATAACACAGAGTCTTAAGACATGAACTACTCAAAACCAGGTCTGCTTTTAATCAGCTTTAATATCAGAGCAGCAGCAGCAACCTCTCTGCTCAGGCCACAAATGACAGGTTTATTATCCTTCCTTTTGAAACTGATAAATTGGTTCAGACTTTGGGATGGCTTTCAGATACCACCAAAATAAAAATAAAAAATAAAAAAAAAAATAGGAGAAAAGGAGAAGAATAAGAAGGGAAGGAATAAAGAAAGTGGATATCTTGTGAGATATTTCAAGCTTTGGAGAAAATTCAGAGGGACAGACTGGTTGTGCTGCTGTCATCTTGGTTCTACCAGCCTTTGGACAATTTCAGGCCAAATATTTTGGAGTTTTTTAACTCTCTCCATGTCTGTCTGGTCGATTTGTCCAGCAGGTTATTTCCCTTGGTAAAGGATGAAATGACAGGGTATCCGGTTCATGTAAATCAGTGTTGTTTTATTTAAGAATGCAGATTTATATCAGATAAATTCCTAGATACATAATCATAGCTTGGTGTCAGGATAAGGGGTATCAGCACTGGTCAGGATGCCCCTCAGCTGGGCTGTGGATCCTGGCACCTTTTGGGCTAAGAAGCCCTAATTCCTCCATGACCTTTCTCAGGCCTTTCCACGTTTTCCAACAGATAAATGATTTTTGCACCTTTGCTTCACACGGATCTCCATCCCTGATCCATCTCCCTCCATCTCCATCCCTGCCTTGCTGGGCAGAGCCAAAGGCATTGTCTGTCCCTCAAACCCTGGGCTGCTGCCCCAGGATTATCTCCAGGGAGCCTGGGCTTATCCTTCCCCCTCTAAACCCGAGTTTAAAGCCCTTTCCACAAGCTCTGCTCACTTCTGCTCCCACCAAATGCCCCAGCAACTCTGCTGCTCCCAAGGCACTGAATTAAAAGGCAAGTGGAGAGAAGATACTTAAAAGCAGTGACAAGGTTTCTGAATTAACTTTAAGCCTCGCATTAGTCCCGCTAAAGACAGCAGGATTATTCCAATGCTGATTTTCTCAGCTGATGGAGTGTTTAATTGGACTGAACCTACTGGATAAACATCTACATGGACATCCCTGAGACGATACAAAGGAAAACAAATTGGCAGTGCAAGCAGACTTTACTGGGGGTGGTTACAAATTATGCCCTTTTTGCATAAGTGATGGGGGAACATGGCAATCAAAGTCATGGCAATTAATAACTTGGCACTTCGGTGGTGTCAGGGAGGAACATTATTGCTCTGAGAGGCAGAAACTACCTCTGTGTAAACAACACAGCCCTTGTGGTTCCAGAAGTCACGTCACCCTTCGGATCTGGATGAGAAGGGGTGGCTGCCCATGGGATGGGACTCCTGGAGGGGAGGGTTGGAGAGGAGGAAGCAGCAACTCCTGACAGAGAGCAAATATTTGCCTGGTGTGGCACCGCAATAATCTGGCCGTTTTTAATCTCACAAATGAGAAATCAAAACCCACAGCACTGTTTGATCAACATGTTTGAGCACAAGCAGGGAACGTTTCTACACAAACCTGAGAGAACCAAATAAAGTTTATGGACATAACCCTAATTAATTTAGTGTGTTTGGATTCCTGTCCTCCAGTCTCTGCTGAGCAAACTGCAGCAGCTGCAGCTGGATTGCAATGAGGAGCCAGGCGTGCCCACCATCCTGTGCACCTCTGTTTGCAAATATTTGAGGCTCCTGCGTGGGAAGGTTGACACAGCATTGCAATCAATTAAACAAACAAGCTCCAAGGGCACCATTGACTGGGAGCACAAAGCTCCAGCAAACCCTGCCACGGAAGGCAATGTGCACACAAATATGGTTTCTTTGAAATGATTTTATTTTAATCCTTTTGCCATCAAGGAATCCACCAGCGCACTCCACTTCAGCACGGGAAAAGCTGAGGTCTTGATTTATTCATGGCAAAATCCAACAGGCATAACAAATGGGGAAGAAATTAAAGGACATGCTGGTTTGGAAATGGCTCAGGCAGCTCTGGGAGTTGCTGGGCCAGCTGGAGATGAGCTGGGGTAAGGATGTGCCAAAATTTCCTTGTGTTCCTGAACCAATATCCAGATGACTAAATGCCAGATATGTTTCACTCAAAAAATCCAAACAACGTTCAGGTTTTGCTGGCCTGAAATATTGCCCTGAATTTCCTGCATTAATGAAAAGACAGTGGTGGTTAGTTATTTTTAAATGCAATGTGTTATGAGCCCATGGTGTTCTAGAGCTCCAAGGGTGCAGCCACAGCCCTGGGGACTCATTTGGGGTCCCAGAACAGCTCCCTGTGTGGTTCTAACACCCTGTCCAGTGACACCCACCCAGCAAACAAGGCAGGGAGCAGCCCAGAATGCAGCACTTTGCCCTGCAACAGGAATAAACTGAGGAGTAAGAAGAGTAACTAAGCAAGAAGAAAACCCCAGGGCAACACTTGGAGCCAGAAGTGTCTGAAAAGTGGGCAAGGCCTGAGTTTCCAGCAGCACACGGAGTGCCCAAGGACATCCACAGCTTGCCTGGGCTGAGGGGAAGGAAAAAGGACAAGGAAAATCATGAGTGTCCTGAGACTGTGGGAATGAGTGAGGTGGCAGAGCCAAGGATGGGGGAAGGATGGAAGGATGGCCATGGATGGGGAAAGGATGGCCATGGATGGGGAAAGGATGGAAGGATGGCCATGGATGGGGGAAGGATGGAAGGATGGCCATGGATGGGAAAGGATGGCCATAGATGGGGGAAGGATGGCCATGGATGGGGGAAGGATGGAAGGATGGCCATGGATGGGGGAAGGATGGCCATGGATGGGGAAGGATGGAAGGATGGCCATGGATGGGGGAAGGATGGCCATGGATGGGGGAAGGATGGAAGGATGGCCATGGATGGAGGAAGGATGGAAGGATGGCCACTGTGTGTTGGCTCCAGGACTGGCCACTGTAGAAAGCACAAACCCCTGGCAATCTGAAGGGTTGAGCCAAATGTCTGCCCTGGAGAAGCAGGAGGACCAGCTGGCCCGAGCCTGGGACATCCAAGTGTTCCTCTAATCCTCTCTCCTGCCTGAGTGTGAGCAGCTCCTGCACAGGGGAGGCCCAGCAGATGGGAGGCTGAGGATTTGGTGGCTGGCAGGCTGGATTCCCCCTCTGGAATGCTCCTGGATTGGGACAGATGCAGCCTGGCTGCTCTGAGTGCTGCAGGGCCTGAAGGGAACTCCTGCCAGCACCCTCTGAAATGGGATGTTCCCATGGACGGCTTTGTTTGAGCTTCTGCTTTGCCAACACTGCTTTTATTCCACCAGAAAAGTGATGAATCGTCAAAAGAGAATTTAAATCTCACTGGTTCTTGGAGCAGCCCCTCCCATTTTGATAAAAATCCACTTAAATCAGGGAAGCAAGGCTGGGAAGTTTGATATCCCCTGGACAATCCCAGAGAACCCAAAGCCACCTCAGCATCACAGCAGAGAATCAAACCAAGGTGGGGAACTGCTCCAATAAAACATCCTGTGTCATTGTTAAAGTTACAGTGCTCAGTGGTTAAAAGACCCCTGAAATTTAGTTCTGGAGAAGGGATTTTTCCAGTGCAAGAGGCTGAAAAAACAAAGCTCAGAGCTCATCCACTCCCCTGGCACAGCTACAGGTTGGGAAGTGATGGGCTAAGACAGGGGATTCCACTTTTGCCTTTGAAAGCAGATCAATCCCTTGCTCAGCCCATCTCTCCACGTGTTCAGATCACACCTGACACTCCGTGGCCTCGCTGCCACTTCTGCAAAATTAATAACACAGGTAATTTCAGCCATTCCCAATGAACACAAAAAAGATTATCAAATTCAATTATGGGGAATAATGTTTTAGGACAAGGAGCTGGAGCCTCATTACCCACACAATCCATCTCGTTTTGACCTGGGCTTGTTTTGATTCGGGAGGTCTGGGACATCCCTTTAAGGGAACACAAGGGAAAAGTGGCAGCAATTTCCCATTTAAGTCCCACTTAAGAACCAAAAGAGCTGCATGTGAACCCTACAGATATACAGCAACTTCAGGAAAAGGGGCTTAGCACTTGGGATTTCTTGGAGGATTCAAAAGGTTTTCTTTAACCCTTCAGGCTCAAGGGGTTTGATCAATTTTTATCATATGAAATGTCTGGATATATGTTATAGAGCATTTTGTGGAGTGGAATTCAGACCTGTCCCGAGCTATATGGATTGGAGATGGTTCATTTCAAACCAGCCAGCACCAAATTGCAGTGCCAGTTCCCTGGCTGAGCAGGACAGGACTTGTGTCCTTGTGGGTATCTGCTCCAGGCAGAGCTTTCTGCAAGTTTTCTCATGGATTTTGAAAAGTTTCAACCCAGGGATAAAATTTTCTGGTTTGACGATGTGAAATTGGGTCTTTTAGCACCTTCCTTGAAAAAAAAAAAAAGCTTTTTACTGTGGTTAAAAGAGCCAGTGAAGATAAGAATTCTGAGCATTTAAAAACTCTCTTTGCATTTGAGTGTTCAGAGGAGCTGGATGAACTTCAGTAGGTCAGAAAGCTCTTGCTCAGCACGAAGGTGATGCAAGAACAATCCCTGAGCCAAGCCAGGATTCCACCTCTCTCTGCACCAGCTGCAGGCAGGAGGCAGGAAATATTCATCACTTCCCATCTTTTCTTTGTCATTCCTTTTTGTTCTGCGTTCCCTGCTTTTTGTGAATTGTGCAGCAAAGGATGTTTATATTTGTATTTACATGACTGTTATTAGAGAAAGCCCTGCCAGTTTGACATTGCATTTATGAGCAATCTCACACTTTCTTATTCTGACTCCTTTTTTTTTCCCCATTTTCTTTTCATCCTGGCTGAGGATGTGTCCTACTTTCTTGTTTAGAAGATGATATGCTTGCATTATGCATCCTAAATATAGATTTTATTTCTTTCTCTTTTTTTAAGGCAGGTTGACGTGGTCGTCAAAGGAAATGTATTCAGAGCTCGTTTGCTGCCCCAAGGGAGCTGTGCTTAAAGGATTGCATTGCAGGGGAGGGCTAAACCATGATGAGCTGATGTGGAGCACCACAATTTACTCTGTGTTGTCTTTTACAGCTGGAAGAGAAGAGAAGAGACGTGGTTTTGTTGTCATTTGGGGCTGGCAGGGCTTTGAGGAGAGGAAGGAGCAGAGGGTGTTACCTACAGGGGACTAAAAATCTCACATGGACTAAGTGGCCTTTTAAAATCTCCCTTCCAAGACACTCATATCCATCACACATTGAGCTCAGTCCTACAGAAACAGGGAGGGCTGGAAAGAATTCCATAGCCCAGCCCTGTGCCCAAGGCAGGAGAAGGGAATTACCCCTCTCTGATCTCAGGGATGTGGGAATTACCCCCCTCTGCTCTCAGGGATGTGGAAATTACCCCTCTCCAATCTCAGGGATGTGGAAATTACCCCTCTCCAATCTCAGGGATGTGGGAATTACCCCTCTCCAATCTCAGGGATGTGGGAATTACCCCTCTCTGATCTCAGGGATGTGGGAATTACCCCTCTCTGCTCTCAGGGATGTGGGAATTACCCCTCTCCAATCTCAGGACTGTGGGAATTACCCCTCTCCAATCTCA
>JAWWTY010000055.1:2913142-2939100 GCA_035222235.1 Margarornis squamiger
GCTTTTGGGGATGGGCTCAGGATTGGGGGGTTGTGCTCAGGATTTTGGGGATGTGCTCAGGATTGTGGAGATGTGCTCAGGATTGGGGGGATGTGCTCAGGATTTTGGGGATGTGCTCAGGACTGAGCTGTGTCTCCAGCACTTCAGAACCAAGTTGTTCTCCTGCCTTTCTGTGAATGGCAATTGCAACAAGTGCTTCCCAGCCTCCCATTTTAGCTTCATGAAATAAGGAATCTGGATGAAAATGGATGTCCAAGAGCACACTGAGTTCTGTTTGCACAAGCACTGGAGGTGTGTGATGACTGACCACACTCCAGATGGACTGAGACACCCAGCCAGGTTAAAATTTCATCTCTGTCACAAAAACAGGGCAAGAAAAAAAAAATAAAAAAATCCTTGTTTCAGTCCAGGTCTCACTTTCCTTTTTCTTTGCTTGTTGTGTCTCTGCTGAGGGTGTAAAACCCCAGCAGGTGAGAACTTCATCTCCCAGCAGGGCCAGTTCCCACCCCACAGCCTGGGCTGGACTCACAGGACACCCAGCACAGAGAAGGTTATTCTGATGTGGACAAGTCCCTGCTTTTGCTGGGCCCAAATAATTGAATTATCCATGTGATTAGATGAGGAAATAGGAGAACCTTGGGCTGTGCAGCTCTCCCTGCTCAGCACCTGAACCCGAGCTCAGCACTCACCTCGCAGCTGCAGCGCAGCAATTAGTTCCAGCAAAACTCTATTTGCTTATAGAACTAATTAGAGATCAAGAAAGTGGCTCACTTTTGATAATTACATGGTTGTGTCCCATCTATCAGCCACTGTTAAATTGTTGTTATATTAATGTAAAGCTTATAATCATGGCTGTTCTAAATTGAATAAATGTTCCTGCCAATTCTCTAATGCAATTAATTTACATAAAAGCCTCTGGAAATAAAATTGAAATGATATACATCTTTCCAAGGGTTTAATTTAAAACAAAGCTAAATAATAGAGAAATTATAGATCTTCTTCCTTTTCTCTTCACATTCTTATTTTACTGAAGTTAATGGCCAAATAATCATTGAAATGTTCCTAAACCGGAGTTATTCAGGATTGTTACAGCAAGAGCTCATTTACATGTACAGCCATTCATTATTCAAGACATTAATATTTTAAACAGCCTGTTCCCAAAGCGAGGGAGACTCCAGATGATGGTGCAGGAGGTCAGAGGGAGCTCTATTCCCTCAGTCATCTGCATGGAAATCACTCTCATCTGTTTCTTTGGCCATTTGCACTGGGTGGAGAGCCCTGAAGCTGCTGAGCCACACAAACCTCACCGAGGCTTTCCTGCTGAAGAAAGACCTGAATTTACTAACCCATAAACCTGCCACAGATCAAATTTAAACCAGTTGCACTTTGCTTTTCCAAACAGGCAACACTGTGAATCACAGAAGCCAAGCTCAGGAAAGGTGTGAAAATACACGTGCTGGCAAACTCATGGTGGTTGTTGAAAGGGAACTTGTTTAAAGCCTCCTCCAAGCAAACACCTCCTGATGCCCCCAGAGCCTGGGAGTTAAGGAAAGGGTTAAAAAGCTCTGTATTCCCAGTGTGGCCCAGTGAAAGGACTGGTCAGAACAGCCCTGGTGGGGAATTTCCTCTCTCTGCTAAAGCCCACTTAACACACAGCCCGTTCTGCTCTACAGTGTTGGGGGTTTTTCTGCTCTGCTCTGATGTTTGTGGCTTTTTCTTAGTCCAGCTTTAGCTTTGTCACTCGTGGAAGAAGTTTTCCCTGGATTGCCTTGGAGCAGAACTCCCCCCTTGCATCTGCCTTATTCCAGGGAACTGAGTGGTAGGAGATAGAAAGTGACCTCAGCTCATGACCCAAAGGACCTTCTAAAGCTCCCTCATCTCCTTCCAATGTCTCTAAATCATTATTCCCAGCAATTTGGGGAATTTCTACTCTTCTCCCTGTAAGAGCCTTTTCCAAGGAGACAGTGGAGAGCTCAGGGGTGGCAGCTCCAGCACCCAGAGCAGCTCAAAATTGTGCTTCAACCTGGGGTAGCTCCACAAACAGCAACCAAAGCACACTCAGAGCACTCCCCTCCTAAGTGTTCACCCCTCACCTTTGGATTTTTACCAGGGATGGGCACTTGCCAGCGAGTTCTGCCAAAAAAGAAACACATGCATGTGTGGAAATATTTATGCATATATTATTCATGGCTCTGCATCAGGCATTTACATTCTGTAGTAGAATTACAGGCAGTCACTGCAACAAATGGCTTTTCCTGGGAAGAGCAGCCCTGGCCAGGTGGCACTTTTATGATTCTGTCCATTAAACAGAGTGAAGTAGCAGAGTAGGGTGAGAGTGCCAAGGCTAAAGACTAAAAAAGGCAGAAAGTTCCATTCCAGGACTTCAGAGAATCACCCTGTAAAAGGAGGCAGGGCCAGGACTGTTGTCACCAAGCCAGGGCTTGGCTCATCAGGTCACCCACAGCTCCAGGGCCACAAAGTCAGGGCCAGGCAGCACAACACACCTCGAGAAATCAAACCCCACTGGTGCCACCCTTTTTCCAGGGAGTATTTCCCTGCTGTAATGAGGCATTTATTGCAGAGCCTGAACTCCTGCAGGTCCTTGGGAGCATCCCCAGGGCTCCAGGGCTTTGCTTAGGGCACATTGTAGAGCCCTGGGTGTTCACTATTCCCATTCCTCCTGTGGCTGGGCCAAGATGGGATTTAACAAGTTATTGTCTGGAATTCAATGTCTGTCAGGCTCTGGGAGTTGCAGGTCAATTATTACTTCCTTGTCTGAATTAATTAATTACTGCTGATATTACTGTGATTTCAGACTGTTCGTTTCCTTCACCTTCCTCATTCTTGGGTCCTCAGATTCTACTCTGCTCTATATGAAAATCTAATAAATTTGTGCTGTTGTAAAGACCCAAACTGGCCATGTATCCACCCAGAGAGAGCTTTCTATGAATATATTGTACCACAAGTCTCCCACCTTCACTACTTAGGCTTTCATTTTTGAATCAGGGAAAGGTCCCACTGTCTACAATTCTCTTTAAATACATTTCCTCTCTAGCTATTTAAAATCATTAATAATTTCTACTATTAAATGATGTAGAGAGCATCAGGAGGCACTATAGGGATTGGTTCTCCTGCCCAGAGAAGTCTGAGGAATTGTACTGGGGTGAGACTGGCCTAGAATGAATCTAGACATTTTTCTTTAAATACCTCCCTTCAAGTCCCCCTCCCAGGCCACCTCATATCACATTTTTGGAGTCCAGCTCCTGAGCAACCCCAGTGTGCTCTGCCCCAGAGCTTGGGGGTGGTCACAGCTCAGGCAGGGTGGGTCAGGGATGGGTTTTGCACACATTCCACACTCACAAATCCTTTGGTGTAATTCCTGACCTCCAGCTCTTCACAGACACACACACACACTAACTCATCTTGATGCCCGTGCCTGTGACAGAAAGGGCACTGGACTGATGGGTGTGACCCCTGGTGTCACCCAGGACAAATGTGTGCCATGGGGCCCTGCCCTGTGCCTGCAAGCCCCATCAGCCCTGCCCCAGGTTCCCCAGGCTCCCAGAGCCCCAGCAGAGCATGACCAGGAGCAAGTGGACATCCTTTATCCCCTGCTCCTCCATCCTCCAGGGCAGCTCCAGACCCGGTGCAGCTCTTTGGTTAGTGCAGAGAACTGGCTGAGCTGCACTCACGAGTTAATCTCTTCCCACTGCATTGTTCTGGCTGCATTTATGGAGTGTTTTCATCCTGCCTGTTGATCCTTCTCAGAGCTGAGAACATTACCAGGCCTGCCCTGGCAGCAGCTCCTTCTCCTTTATCTCTTAAAGCAGCCAGAGTATTTTGAGTCTGCAGAGGAACTGGATAAACCACCAGTGCCAACCCCTGCCAGATAATCCTCCCCGAGATGGTGATATTTAATTTCTACACTCCAGCCACACAACTGTTCCCTCCTGAATGACATCACCAACCACCACCAGGTTTTAAGACAGTGGGTGACATTTATGTCTCTTTTTTCATGGTCTGGCACAGTTGTTCAAGGAGAGAAGTTGACTCAAGAGATAGAGGGCAAATAGATCTGAGTTTAAACTTCTCTGAATTTCCCTGCATTTATTACCTTGCCATTCAGCATGGGGACGGTCAGCACATAATTTATGGTGTCGTGCTCATCAAAAGGAGTTTGTACTAATGCAATAAAGAGCTCAGAGGACCAGCAGCTCTAATAAAATGTGAATTAACAACAGAGCAGAATAAGGAGGGGAGGCACAAGAAGAGACAGTCATTAAATCAGTAACACCAAGGTCTGGCTGAGATGTGCTCGAGTCAATAATGCCATAAAGTTTTACACTGGCTGTGGTGTGGGAAATGTCACCACCTTGGTGCAGGTGAAGGCAGAGCCTGGCAGGTGTGATGGAGTCCCAGGGACAGGGGAGGGCTGGCTGGTTCTGGGATCCAGAACTCAGGGGACAGGGCTCAGGGTGGGAGGGGAGAGCTGGCAGAAGAGCATTGCAAAAGACAGGGCTCTAGCAGTGCCAGCCTGGGGATTTCATCCTCTGGCCCCAAAAACAAGCCCAGGACTCATCTGGGCACAAAACTTGGGAAGGGAAAGAAGTCCCAAAAAACAGGTGTCACAAATTACATGGTTCTGTATTAAATACAGTAAATAAATGCACAGATTTCAGGGTCCTGCCCCATCCATTCTGGCAAATCAACATCCAGCCCTTTCCTGCTAGTCCTGCCCTGTTACTGGGGCTGTCAGACCCCTGGATCCCGGAGTGTGGGATTTGGGGTGACAGCATTTCCCCTGGGCTGCAGGGATCACTGACAGCCCCTTACCAGCTGATGGACTGCAATGCCTTCCTAAGAAAACAGGAGTTATCAAGTGTATTATCACATCCCTTTCTCGGGGCTAGCTGTTCCCTCTGTTTGTTGTGTAATTTATAATTTTACCTTGTGAGAGCTCAGAGACAGCCTGATTTAATTGGAGATTGGAGAGACAAGTGTCTGCAGGTACAAATGAACCTGTTGACTCCCTCCCCCTCCCAACTCCAAATCCTGCACAACTCGGAGTGATTTGTGGCTGAACAAATCAAGCGAGGAGAAAAAAAATCTCCAAACAAGCTTGGAGTAACTTAGAGCTACTTGACTTTCTGGATCTGTATTGCAGAATTTGTCCTTAAAGCCCTGATGAAAATTTAAGCCCTTAAATCCCCTGGATTTTTCCATACCTGTGAAACTGGTATAATCAAAGTGCTGTAGCTGGACTTGTCAGCTTGAGCCAAAGGGGCACCAGGTATGTCCAAACCAGACATTGTGTTATTCCAGCCTCGGCAAGGAGGTCCATGCATTCCTAGACTAGAACTAATGCTGATAATAATATGAATCACACCCCTGCATACACACCAGTAAGTAAAATGGTCCTTCATTTCAGTTCCATTTCAGCTAGCAAGGTGTTAAAAGTAAAACTAGTAATGGTTTGAACCGAATATTACTGCTGTTGTTTCCCTGCAAACAGCAGACACAGGGAAATGTGGAAGGAGAAAGCAAGCTTCCCATGTTTTATTTTCTATACCCCAGAAAATGATAGCACAGCTAATGAAATGAGGGTGTCCTACACGAGCTCCAACAGTGTATAAATCATGAATTATACATCAGGCAAAAATGAGAAACTGCAATAGAATCAAACCTATATGGAAATAAATAAAACATAACAGCAGAGCTGCAATCATGTTTGCTCTGTTGATAAAACTCTGTTTGTGTTTGCAGGAGGAGGAGGGAGGAACTTCCCCAGTAAATGATTGTAAAAGCATTAATAATAACAAGACCTACATGGCAAGCCAGGAGAAAGGGTAATTAGCAAATGAGCATCGGGTTCAGGGAAGCTGTTTGGGGTGGGGGGAAGCTGGAGAGCTGTAAAAGGTGTCCTGAGTGGCTGTTTGGGATGGATGGGAATGCACTGCCTGCCTGGCTGGGCACGGCTGTCACACTCTGATACCTTGCAGTGCCTCTGGTGCTGCACATGGGACAGTTCTGGCTGAGGAAATGAGAGGGGACCCATCTGGGCAGGGATCTCACTTCTAATCTTGGCTACCTGGGGGTTAAAGCCCAGCTTTACCTTCCCCACAGGGTTGTTTGGACAGCTGGTTGTTATGACCTCTGCAGGGCAAAGCTGGCAGGTGAAGAGGGGGGTGAAAAGGGAAGGAGGTGGCTCCAGGTTTGTGCCATTCCACCAGGTCAAGAGGAGTGAGAAAGGGAGAAGGTGTTTCCACGGTTGTGCCATTCCACCAGTTAAAGAGGAGGAATGAGAAAGGGAGAAGGTGTTTCCATGGTTGTGCCATTCCACCAGGTAAAGGGGAGTGAGAAAAGGAGAAGGTGGCTCCAGGTTTGTGCCATTCCACCAGGTCGAGAGGAGGAGTGAGAAGGGGAGAAGGTGTTTCCGTGGTTGTGCCATTCCACAGGGTAAAGAGGAGGAATGAAAAAGGGAGAAGGTGTTTCCGTGGTTGTGCCACTCAGCTGGAATCTGCCACAGAGTCCTGGTGGGCCCTCTGGACAGCAGCTCAGTCTCCTTGCTGCAGGGACTGCTCCACACCTTCTCCTCCCACACTCGGTTAGCCTTTGCTGGAATCGAGCTCCACCCGAAGAGGCAGCTCTGGTGGGGCTGGATCATCAGCCAAGCTCAGCAGAGCTGAAGTCCCAAGGTGCCATCACGTGTGTTTAATGGAACTCCAAAGAAAACACTCAAGGACAAAGACTCCACTTCAGCAGTCCCTGTAATGATCCCTGTGTTTCAAAGGAAATCTCTTACCCCTAAGATTACTATTAACATTTTATGCAAATTGGATGCATCTCTCTCTTTTTTTTTTAAGACTCAGAATAATCTGTGCATATCTTTATATTACTTCTTAGAGCCATTAGCCAAGATGAGTTCATATTTTTATTCCCTTTGCACACTGAACACATTTCATTTCTTTGGGGTGGCAGCTTTTATTATTTAAGTCAGCAAAACCTGATGAATCCCATTACCTGCTCCCTCTGCTTTCTCTGTTCCAGCCACACGTGATTTATGAGCCCAAATCAAGGTTTGGATTGCTAAGAGTGGCACGGTTTGCTCTCACCTTCTTTGCATTTTCAAACAAAATTCAAAATAACTGATCAAAATAACTCAGATTATTAAAACAACAACAAGTAACTGAACCTGGTCACCTAAATGTGCTGCTCCATTGGCTTTAAAGTTTTATCTCATCAAAGACAAGATTTGGCTTTTTACAACCCAGTTAAGGGATGACTTGATAACACTCTGGAACTACCAGTGTGGAGCACAGAAATATCCCAGCAGCTGGAAAAGACACAAGAATAAAACCTAAATGGTGAAGTCAGATAAATTCAGATGAAAAATAGAACTTGACTCTTTCTTTGCTCCTCACGTGCAGGTCCCACCACAGCAACAACAACCCCAAGCAACAAAGATCTCAAGGAATGGATGGGTTCACCCTACTTGTGGCAGCAGAAACAGTCCATTAAAAGGCTGAAACCTGATTTTTAACTTCCCTCATTTATGAAGAGCTGCACCAGTGCACCAACCCAAATGATTTTAGTCAAGCTCCGAGGAACACTCAGGAAAAGTGCCTCCAGGGTGGGAGCTGCAGCACCAGCAGCTCCTCACCAGCACCAGCTGCCCTTCAGTGGAGGCCCCTGCAAGTCCTGCAGAACCCCCTATAAATATCCACAGGTTGGTGCTGGAGCAGGAGAGAGCCTTTGATTTCATTCTGGACCCGCAGTGGGGTGAGCTCTGCAGAGATGCTGGAAGGGAAGGGCTGCTCCTGGCTCCCAGATGCCATCCTGGGGAGCAGCATCCCTCTGGATCCTGCCTCAAACAGCACCAGGCACTTCCAGCACAAAATTCCAGCAGGATAATGGGACTCGGGAGCTTTGGCACCTGGAGATTTGGGTGGTTGCACCCTGAGCCCCTCCAAGGTTTTTATCCCGTGTGAACACCCATAGGAATTCCTCCCCATCCCCAAAGCTGCAAAGGGACAGTGGATGAAGGGCAAAGGCACGGAGCAGTGGGGGCACATTTGGGGCACACAGAGGAGCTGACCTGCTGTGCCCCTGCCCAGCTCCACCCTCTGCCAGGAGTTCCCAGGGAAGGACAAGCTCATCTCCACGTGGGGCAATTCCTGATGTTCTCTGGTTAAGGATTCCAATGCTGTGACTTAGTGTGAGTTGTGACTTCTCACATTTAATGAAGTGAAACCCTCCTGGCCCACGGTGAGATGTAGGCAAGGCTGAGAACCCGGTGATTTACAGCATTTGTGACCTTATTACAATGTTCTCTTTGCTTCACTGCTCTCCAGGCCTAACAGGAGGTGTTATCAAGGGCTCCGTGGAATATCCTTTATTATTTATAATTAGATGTACAAGAACCTTATCTGGAAAAAAATGTCTCTTAAAAACCTAATTTTATGCCAACCTGAAAAAGCATAGGAAAACAAGATGCTCCTTCAGCCTGATATTAATTTCAGTGATGCTGCTGAACTCTGCTCTCCCCAGGGACAAGCAGCTGCTGCAGGCTGGGGCTCACTGCTGGCTAAAGGGCAGCTGAGAGCTCAGCCATGTGACAATAAACACCCTCTGGGGACTGTGGGTTTGTCCCTCCCTTGGAATCTGTGACATGAGTGGCAGCTTCCCAGTTCCTCGTGCTGCAATCCACGCCCTGGTGCAGTCAGGTGGAAGGGCAGCGTGGTAATTATAATTCTGAAGCCTCGTTAAAATTACATTCCTTCTGCCAACTCCTTTTTGGCCTAAGCTTGTGGATGTATTGCAGGTGTTATGTCTACCTGCATTGGCTCTTCCCTGGGGTTTACTGAAGTCCTTTGGAACAGGAATGATCCCTCATTCCATGTACCTACAGATCCCAACACTGGGAGTTTTAAGCCCAAAATGTTCTGGCAAGCAAAACGTTTTCAGTGAAATAAAATTCAGACCAGAAACATTTCACAGGTTTGGCTGTTCCATCTACAATTCACCTGAGGGATTTTCAGCTTTATGGACACCCTGAGAGGTAGAAAATCCAAATGCAAAATGATTTTGCTACAGGCCAGGGGGTTCCAAACAAGGTTTGGAGTCCTTTCTCCTGGAATCCTTTGGGATGACACACACCTGGATTGGCCCTGAATGAGCCAGAACACGAAGCTCAGTGTGGATTTGGAACAGACCCTGACAGGGTACCTGCCCCTCCAGGAATTTCTGAACCCAGGGATGGATTTATTCTGAAGTGAATTAGAAACTTAACAACACTAAACAATCCTAGACAAGCCAGGACTGAGGATTTCTAAAAACCTCCAGCATTCACACAGGAATTAAGTGCTGCCCACAAATTGGCAGTGTCAGATCATGCTCACAGAGCCCAGGAGACTGAGCTTTATTTCTGTTCCTTGGATCTCTGCCTTGCAGTTATGATTAAAAAAAATGCCATCGAGTTAACTTAAAACACTTTAAGTAAACTCAGACAGAGTGGAGTGTCCTTAAGAGAAAATTTATCTTGGAAATGAATCAGATAATACAGAAGAAAAAAATCTACACTAAGCTATATAATAAATAGCTTCACTTTGTGCTCCTCCTTAACTGGGTTCATCATCTCTGTGGACTGAAGCAAGGCAATACCAAACTCATGCAGGAGTAATGCTGGGGATCACACTGCAACCCCGAGCTGACCAGCAGGGAGAACTGAGCAAGGCTTTACCTGACCCCTGCCCATTTTACCACGCAGGTTGGCATCTCTGCACCACTGCATTGCCACTTCAGAAGCCAGAGATGCCCTCAGCTGGCTCTGAGCAGGGCAAAAGGAAGGCACCAGCAGTTCGGGACCTCTCTGAGCTTCCCCACCACCATCACACACATAATAATGCTGCTCCTGCACTGTGAGCTGCTTTAAAAGTGTCATAGGAGGGCAGGGAATGTTGTTACCCACTGTTATTGTGCTGCTCTGAACAGCAAAGCTCCTTCCCCCAGTGTTTGCTCACCCTTAGCCCTGCTCAGCCCCTCCTGCATCCCACGAGAGGCTGCGACTGCTCCTGCCTTCCCTTCCCAGTGAGCACCACAAAACAACTCAGACTGCAATTGCAAAAAACTTATCCTTTGAACTTTCCTAATCTTCGCAGCAACAATTTAACAAACGTTTTTGTGTTTGCTCCTATCGTGGTTTTGGGGTTTTTTATTATTCTTTGTATTTCAGAGCTTTCATTTGATTGCTGGAGGAACCCAAAGTGTTGCTGCTCAATCTCCTCACTCTGTTCCCCACGGTGCAGCCACTCCGAGCTATCAGAGCACTGGTGGAGGGCTGATAAAATCAATCTGGCCAAATCACCTTTACAATTTATTCTTCCATTTTTCCCTTTTTCCTTCTGTAAATAAGAAATGCCTGTTTATTATCCAGCAGCCCAAACAAAAGCAGAAGCCCCCCCGCCCCGTTCTGTATCACCACCTGGATAATGCAAACCACATTGCTCCAGAGAATGTTTGCTTTTGGAGATTGAAAATTCATCGCTTACACCCGAGGTGTTCAAGCTGTGGAGCTCACAAATAGCTTCATTTATTTATTTATTTGTTTGTTTGTTTGTTTGTGGATGTTATTTCCCCCCTTTTCTTTCCCTGGCATATGGCAGAGAGCAGAGAAGCAGACCCGATTCCAGTTCCAAAGTGACAATGTTCCAGTCTGATCCCACTGGATTTCAGCCTAAATCCAGAGTGTAACATTCCAGCCTCCTGCCACTGCCCTGGGAGCAACCAGAGAGCAGATGAAACCTTTAATCAGTCCTGAATAAAGGGAAGTAATCAGATGATACATCCAAAAATGTGCTCCTTTTCCTGGCCTGGGAGGCCCCTTAGCTGACTTTCCCTCCCCCAAAATGCCTTATTTCCATGTGGTATGAAGAGAGGGATGAACTCCAACAGCTCAGGGCTGGATATTGTGTAAGGCAAGTTGGCTCCGTGTGATTTTCAGAGGAAAACATCCCCTGTGTAAAGGAAGCTTTGAACTTCCATGGAACTAAGTTGCTTCCTGCATGCAGGTTGGTAAAAGACAGGAGACTGAACCTGGTGTGTGAAGGCAACGCTATCCCAAACCTCCCCACTGGAATGCCACAGTTATGAGTAATCTTTTCCCCCCTAATAGTCAGGCTTAAATTGGCTTAATTGTACGAGATACAGCCTTAGCAATTTCCTTTTGTGATTTATAGGATTAAAACCTGTTTTCCTGCTGGCAGGCAGCAGTGTTTACCAGCCTCTCATCTCCTGTTCCCATTCCATTTGGGCAGAGTGATCTGGCATTATTAAAATTGGATTGTTTCCTTATCCCTGTTAAACAAAAGGTGATTTGATACCAAGTGTTAAAATATTATTGCTCATGTTTCCCCCTGTCCATCAAACCTCCAGCCTGCACTGGGAGCACAGCAGGGGCTGAGCACGTGAGCTGAGACATCCAGCCCTGCTCTGCTTTGCCTTTGTTTAAAGACATTTTGCTTTTTGGTATGTTTTTTTATCATTTAGTGTTTAAGGTTATTTAGCATTTCGGTGTATTTTAGCATTTTGCTTTTCAGCATTTGCTGCCTTCCTCCTCCAGCACAGAGGTGCTGTCCCAGCACTCCAGCCTGCCAGAAAAGTGGGATAACTGTGGCAAGTGAACAACTGCGTGTCCTTTGAGCCCCAGAAGGAGGGTCAGGCAGCCCGTGGGACATGGCAGAGCCTTGTTTGTGTGGCATTAGGAGCAGACAAGCCCTAATCAAAAGGCACACATGCGAGGCATGGAGAGACACTCGGAGCAGCAGCGCGGGGGGAAAGGGGCACGCAGCACAGGGGAGGGAGGAAATCAGTCTGCTGCTGTGACATGATATTCCTCTGATCAAACCAATCTTCTCAGGCTTCTCTTCCCCTTCTGTTGTTGCTGGGAACAACTTTTTGCCCTTTGGGGGGAAGAAAACGGAGAGACACAAATAGATTGTGGTGTTTGAAAGCGAGCAGAGAAGCACCGAGTGGCTCCGGTGGGAGGGAGAGCACGAGTGGGTTGATTTCCCCACTCAGGGCTGGATCCTGGACTCCTGCAGGCATTTTTGGGGACACAGGAAGGAAAAGAAGCTATTTTAGGTGCTCCTTAGGCTGGGGATTGCTTCTCATTTCCTCTCTCCCACCATGTGAGTCCTTCCCAAGGAGCCAAATTCGCAGTCAGAACGTGCTGGTGGACACTGGAAGATCCACAGGTCAGATTGAGGGGCAGCAGATTCCATTTCCAAGGTTAACATGCCTTCCCTTGAGGAACTGTCCACTGATTTAGCAAAGCCCTCAAAACCATGCACAGCCACTTCCCAAACCCCTAAACCCCAGCCCAAAAAGAAAATTTAAGTAATTAGAAGCAAAAATACAACTGTACCTGTGTTTAACTCCTATTGTATCCTTTAATCCTTCTGAACAGGTTTGTAAGTGAGGAACAACTGGAAAGAAGTTGCAATAGAGGGAAAACTTCATACTAAACATTAAAGATTGGAAAAACTCTGTAAGGTAAATCCAATCCATCGAGCCCCTGGAATACCCTCCCATGGGGAATTGCTGAGGTTCTTCCACTGGATGCACTTGAGAGACATTTCAGTTTAAAGGTGAACTGGAAATTAAGAACTCGCTCCCACAAGACCCCAGGAAGGGAAAACCAGACTCCAGCTGGTCTTTAAAAGTGGCATAAAAATCATAAAGAACTGAGAGGGGGGTGGGGGGACTAAGCTCATGTTTAGATCCTGTTTTAACTCTGCCTTAGACCTTTCCTCCCCACAAGAATTGGGAATAACAATAACTAGGATTTCTTGCTGCTATTTAAACTGCTTGTCCTGCAGCCTGGGGGAGCTGCCCATCCCCTTTGTGCTCCATCTGGGCTTCCAGGGACTGGGGTTTTACAGATTATACCAACAGAACTGATATTTATTTACCAGAGGTGTTCCTCAATAACTTAAGGAGCTAACACTGGAGTGAAGATGAGCTTGGGAAGTGATGCATAAGAAGAAATCTAATCTTGGCAAATTAGATAATAAAGAGCAGTATTAACTATGTTTCAGCTCTCCTGTTTGACAACCTGCATTAAGAACAGCTCCTTAGCCTGATACACCTGCAGCAAATTGCCCTTATTACAAATGCCCCTCTCACAACTGAGAGTAAATAAATAGTAAGGAAACTCCACTTAGACTTTCATCGATTTACTTTTCCCTGCTCTGAGCTGGTGTTGATTCCAGGATTTCTAAGGAAGGCTCATTTTTGAAGCCTTTTAGCCAAGCAGTTTCAAGTTTCTTATAATTCCTGCAAATTTCATTTCGGAATTGGGGATGCTGTTGATACCAGAATATCTTATTAGCAATAAAAGTATATTACCTATAATTGAATAGCTTCTCAATTAACTAGTTGGAGAGCCAGCAACAACAACCAATTCCCTCTGATGCTCCCTCAGCAGGAGGCTTTGGAATTACCAGCGAGTCAATTAACGTCCTTCTACCCCAATGATAAATAAGGACATAAAATGCACAAGATTGAAATAAGCCAATATTGGCTCCGTGGAAAATGAAGGCAGAAGTTAAACAATATGGAAGAAAGCACTGTTAAAGATATAATTTCTATTTGAAATACAGCCAGAGTACATTGCAGATGCAAATGGAGAAAACACAGCCATTATTCCCTAATACTTCAATGCCTAATGAAGTTCAGACCATGATGACAGAGACCAACTGAACTTCCAGTGCCCTGTCCATGGCAGGGTGTTGGAATGAGATCATTTTTAAGGTTCCTTCCAATCCAAACCATTCTGGGATTCTGAGATTCCCTGGCTCAACCCCTGGTCCTAACAAAGGGTCAGAGTGAACCACCCAGCCCACATTTTCCATCAGACCTTCACTAAATGAAATCCTGCCCTGGGGGATTTGCACTGCAATTCCTGATGTTACAGCCTTGTTTCAGCACAGGGAGTGAGTTCCTTGTGTTTTGTTTGTGCAGATCCTTCCGTGCTGGGAACTTCTAAGTGTTTATTATTTGAGGGAATATCTCCCTGGCATTTCAAAAGTCAGCTTCCATCAGTGGCAGCTAAACATGCGCCGTGGCTTGTGAGTGCTGTGTAATTGGGTAATTCTAATTGCAAACAAGAATCTTTGCCTCCTTAGAAACCAGGTTGAAGTTTGTCTAAGGTAATGAAGCGGAGGGCTGAAGATCAGCCATGGAACAAATTGCATTAAGGGAAATCAGGCAGTTGTCTGTTCTGATTTCTTCCCTAGGAAAAGCTTTGTGCCACCCAGTCCCCACGGCTGATATCTGCTATTATCCACCCCGCGCCGTGAAGGGAAAAATGAAGTGATTAAGGAAAACTCTTACAATCAACTCCCATTCATCCTCCTCTCCAAAGCCACCAGTGCTTTAGCCCCATTTCCCCGTCCCTTGGGATAAATAACATGGAGACAGCGAGGGAAGGTTGTTGCTATGGCACTTGGAGCATTGGGATGGAGGAGGCAGCGTGCCCTTTGCCTCCGGAGAGGATGTGCAGCCTATTTATATGCACAGCTGTACAAATTGCCAGAGTTTAATGTTAAATTCCACGGAAAATCATCTCTGCTGCTCTGCTTTTGAGGAAAGGACGGGCTTTAAATATTTAATGGGCTTCCTTACTGTGCAAGCATATTTGGTGTTACATAAGTGAGCAGCAGAGATCTCTTTCAAGGCTCTGGCCCCAAGCACTTGGCAAGTTCTCCTGTAACGAGAGTGAAAATGATGGAGCTTCATCAAATCCTGAGCAGCAGAAGGTGATGAACATCTGGGAGGTGCAGCAAAATCCCTTCCTGCATGAGCTCCTCGTAAGGACAAGTGTCAGCAACATTCCCTCCTCCTGCTCCAGTGGCTGCTGAACCCCTGGAGGAGCTCCCCTTCCCCCTCTACCACACAGGTAAGTGATAATTCCATTTTCAGCCTTGCAGAAAGACCTTCAGAACTCCTGAGGATGCTCCCAGTTCATGGATGAGCTGAGAATCTCCAGAATCCCTGACTGGAGTCTGACCAGTGCAAACCCCACTGTCTCATGGCTCAAAACCACCAGCCAAAACTCACAGGAGGCTTCATGCTGTGACTGAGAGTCAAAATCTTCCTAAATAATGCAACAAATGAAATAAAAACTGCTGGTCCTCTAGAGCTCAAGGTGGTTTGCAGCAGTTAAATGCCTCGTTTCTAACCAATTTTATAGGCAGAAGAGCAGAGTCACGGGGAGGCAAAGCAAGGGCATGACAGAGAGTCAGAGTGAGCCCCAGAAGGAGGATTTATTTGACTCCTTTCCCACTGCAGAAGCCTCTGTGAGGAAGCAGAACACAGAAACAGATGCAGCAATGGTCAAAATCTTTCCTCCTGGCCCAGCCATTCTGACTGAAGAGACCAAAAAAGGCAGGAGGAAATTCTCTGTGGCCTCACAGCCCATTCTGGTGGCTTCCAACCAAATTAAAGCCCCTGACACCTCGACTGGGGCTCTCTCAGCTCTGTGGGAGACACAGCAACAACTGGGAAAGGCTCTCAGAGCCCAGAAGCATCTCAGGCTTCAGAGACACACCTTTTCTTGCCTTCCTCTGGGGCCTGAGGATGAACAGCAGAAAAACTGGGAGATGGGCACAAAAATCCATGTCTTCCTTTTGGTTTCAGTGTCATGGAGGCTGGAAAGTGTCTGGGAATGTTGTACCAGTCCCTGAGCCAAAGTTAAATAATGAGGATTGGGAATTGTAGAACATCCTGGGCTGGAAAGGACCCAGCTCCTGGTCCTGTCACCTCCCTGGGCCACCCCACAGAACGTTCTCTTTGCTTTGGGGTGGTTTGAGGTTGTTCTCTTTAGAGTTCAGAAGGATTTCTGACTGTTTAGGACTAAAACAAAAGGGTGTTTAAATTCAATTTTGAAACATTGCCCGTTTTTTGTGGGTTGAGGATTGGAATTGCCTTTGGTTGGAGGATGAAAGCAATAGTTTATTGCAACACCGTGTTCAAGCAGTGGTCAGGCTGAATTATTGGGATTTGCCTACGGATCCAAAGGGCCCAAGAGGCTCAGCAGAGCTCACAGTCTGAGGTGCAGCTTTGCCTTTCCCTGTGAAGCAGAACGGTAAATTCTTCGTGGTACTTTCAGGACTAAAGACACACAAAAACTAAAAAAACCCCAATTTGCCTCTTTTGGCCTCACATCTCACAACCCAAGAGAAACTGTGTGAGAGATGAGCAGCACTCCCAGGAAAGCCTGAGGCTGTGGGGAGCAGGATGGGAGAGCCTGGAGGTGGCAATTCCCACGTGGAGTCAGCACTGCCTCAATTACCACGCAGGCTTTTATGGTCAGAGGGACCAGGAGGCTTCAGGCAGCAAGTTTGGGGTCTGATCTCCATCACATGAGCTCAGCAGGGATCCCACAGCACCTCTTGTTTGGCATCAGGCTGTTCCTTTGTTGCCTTGGATCAATTTTGGTTCAGCTCTTTCAAGATAAAATCCCCCCTCCCTGTAATTTCTGACACTGTTTTGAGCTGTAAGGGAGGAGCAGGATGGGGTTTAAACCCCTGCAATGCCACCCCAAAGGTGCTTTTCCTCCCTTGGTTTGCAAAATACTTATTGAATCTCCCCACTAAAGGGATATTTTAATTAGAAAATCACACATTTGAGTTTTTTTTATATATATAAGAAGCGAACAGGAATGTTTATTATTCTTTTTTTTTCCTTTTTTTTTTAATTTCCAAAAGGCCCTTTCCTGCAGGAGTTTTCCTGTAAATGAAAAAGCCACTTCCTGCTGGCAAAGTTTTGAATAAAAATTTCAGGCAGCTGGAATTAAAAAAGCGAAGCCCTGGGCTTGTTATGGATCTTTATGTGCTATTGCAACCTTCTGGAAGGTTTCAAAATAGCCCAGAAAGTTGTCCATAATTCTTTGTGCAGGTCCTTGGAATTGGACTTTGATTTATACCAGCTGAAAACTTGACCTGAGACGATATTCTTGAAAACCAGGGGGAGGTTTAATGCTTGAATAAATAAGAACAGCACAAAAACTACAATACTTGGGGATTGTAAGGCTGGTCTAAATACAAAGTGTTTGGACAACCAAACACACCAGAAAGAGGGAAAGACAACACTTAAAGTTGCTAATAATTTGCATATCCAGAGGTACTTCATATGTGAGACAAATAATTCAGGGCCACAGGCACTGAGCAGAGTGGTTTGTAGTAAAAGGAGGATATTTATTACCAGTGCTGAAGGATATAAAGTTATTTGAAAGGTACAGACTTTGCTCTCTTTTCAGGCAATAGGGATTTATATTGGTTTTATATTCTCACAGCCTGGACAGATGAATCATCCCTGGGAAAAACAATTTCTGTGATTCAGCATTATGAGATCTAATGGCTTCGTGCAAAGGAGTTGGGGGATTTCCCCCCAACACTGTTAGAAACGTCGGGGAGGAAAATCAGCAGCAAAGTGCTTGGGATTTTCTGGTAATCACATCAATGCCTGGCTGCTGCACCTCAAGCCTGCATAAACAAGACATTTTTGGAGGAGCAGTGGTTGTGTTATGAGCAATAAGTCCAATTTTCCAAAGCAGACGGGCCCGCACGTCCTGCTGGGTTTAAGCTGGGTTTAAACACCAAATCACATCAGCCCTCCTGGCACTCCCCCAGTGAGGCTCTCTGGGGTCTGTCTCACAGCCCAGGCTTTCAGGGGAAGGATTGTGTTTTACTGTATTTAGACAATTAGAGACACACTCAGTCACTAATGGAATTGCCCCAAGTTTTTAAGTGCATTAATTCATCTTGAGTCACTGAGCTCTAAATCCTAGAAGGCAGTGAAAGCCCTGTAGGTGCCCACATGGGGTTCTTTTGCAGTAGAGGTGACTGATATTTTACTAAACTGTGGCTCCCTCAAAGATAAACTTTCACTTTGCACCTTCAGAGGTTTGTGCCCAGCCTTGCTCTGGTTTAAACACTTTCCTGCTGACAGGACTTGGGGAATTGGAGTGGAAAACACAGATCCTGGTAAAGAGCTCATTGTTATTCTGTTATTTTATTATTTTTTTTTTTCAATATTGCTCTCAATTCACCAAGAGCCCTAATTTCCCCATCAGTGCTGGTGCTTTGAGCACATTGAATTTGACTCCTCACTTACACCTGCCAGAGATCAGCATTAAACAGCTCAAAAAAATTGCTCCTGTGATTCCCAAAAGCCAAGAAAACTAAAACCAGCCCAGAAATGGGAAACAACATGAAAACAAGAGGGAGAGAGGTGGAAGCAAATGACAGGGAGCAATAAGGCAAAACTCCAGGAAATAGGATTTCCACCCACTTTCTAGCTGAGCTGCACATGGAGCTGTCCTTCCTGCTTCTTGGTGATGTCAGTGCAAACCAGACACCTTCAGAAAACAGGGAAAAGAAATAAAGCCCAGTTTGTTACAGCAAATAATCACCGAGGGGTTGCAGGGGGGGGACTCACGTTCTGGGCACCTCAAAACCACTTTGCCATACATTCAGCCAAAACAAGAGTTGCATATATGTTTTATCCTATAGAGAAAAAAGTTCTGTCAAAAGTGATCCCCTTTTCTGGGGGGAAAAAGCTAAATAAAATGGATTTAATGAGATCAGCACTTTCCTGACTGGTTTCAATAACAAAAAAAACACCATGACTCCATATAGGGCAGCTCATCCCTTTTTCCATTTATTTCTGTGGGAGCATTTGTGGAAGAGATCCACTGATTCCAAGTGCAGCTGCCACTGTCACCCTCCAATCCCCAGGACTCCTCACCCAGCTTGGCTGGTGGAGCTCTTCATTCCAGGAGCACTTCCCAAGGATTTGGGTGATTCACTGATGCCCATAACCAGCAGTCCTGGTTTTCAGGACCATTTCACCTCCCCTGCTCCAGTGGTCGTGATGTCACTCCACTGTTATCCCTCTGGACCTGAAGGATGACCCTGGAGCTGCACCTGGAGCTGTAAAGAAGCCCAGGAAGGCTCGTGGAACTGCAGGGTGGTGACACCCTGGGGGATGTGACACCCATGAGCAGTGCCTCACTTTGGGGTTTGGGCACCTGGGCACCTGGGGCAGAGTTTAGTCCAGTCATTTCCATTGTGCCTCAAAGGCAACTTTTGGGTCCAGGTGAGGTTTCAGTGCATGACCCAAGAGGCATTGAAGGTGTTACTGAATTACCACCATCCTCAGTCCCTTATGGAGCCACTTCTGCCCAAGACATCCCGAGCCCAGAGGAGTTTCCAGCGTGGAGAATTTGATCCTGAGCTCTCCATTTAATCACATTCCTTTGCACAACCCACTTACAACAACAATTCAGCTTGTATTGAACGTAAGTGATGCTGTTGCACTCTGGGTGCAGAGACATCCCTAATTCCATTAGTCCTGTGACATTCCCTGCCAGGTGCTCCAGCTCCAGCCCCACCTGATGCATCCAGGAGTATAAAAAAACAAGGTTAAAACCACACCACAGCACAGACAGGGGCTGCAGGAGCCAGGAGCAATGCTGTGTATCCCAGATGAAAGCAGGGAGGGACAGTCTGTGCGTGCCAGGGTTTCTCTGAGCTCTCCCTCTCCCGACAAACAGATCTGAAAGCAGCGGGAAGTGGCTTTTCTGGGAGCTCTGAGCAGGAACTGCATCCCTGGCACAAAGGCAGGAGCAGGAGGGAACAGCCCTTCCTGACCCCGGCAGCAAAGAGCCAGAGCTAATCACACTTTTGCCACACTTTGACAAGTTGATCAGAAATGTTGTGTTTGTGAGAAGGTTATAAAGAGCCTTGCTGGGCTCAGAGCAATCTCACAGAGCAGGGGCCTGATCAGATTCATCTTGTTGCTGCAAGGCAGGAGCCCTGTGGGTCTGGCTCCTCTCACATCTCTCTGGCACTGATGGCTCACAGGGCACTTATTCCTGGCTTTAAGGAGAACAGACTCAAACCTGACCCTTCCAAAATGCAGGTGAAATCTCTTCACGGCTGTACAACCCTTCACTGATCACGGCCCCACCTAAGGGTTGGAAGGGAGCAGGGCTGGTTTGATGCCACTTGAAAGGGAGGAAGAGGCAGGAGGTGGCAAAGTGGTTCTGTCACTGCCCAGCTGCAATTCCTGCCTGAAGGAAGGTTTTATTTCTCCTTGCTTGATTTTTCAAGAGTCTTGGTTGGAGGGTTGAAGGAAAGCAGCACATCTTCTGAGGAAGGGCTGTATCTGATAAACTCTAAACATGGGAAAGGCATTAAACAGAAATACTGGGATAATCAGTTAAGTAAATACATACTTTTTTGGAGTATCTCCAGAACAAAATGTCTTTCACCCGTCTGTAATAATTAAAAGAAGTGAAGAAGATCATTGCTTAGGAAAAGTCAGGCGGGAGTTGGGGTTACTTCACACTGAGATGTTCCATTTTCAATCCTACTCCCTTTTGCTTCCCATTAGTCACTTGTCCTTAGTCCACACGAAATATTCCAGCCTTGCTGGGAAAAAGAAACCCCAGAGAATCCAGAATCTAATTCTAGAGTCAGTTCATGGTCATATTTTATCTCAGCAACATTCCTGGAACGTGACAGCCCCATGTATGGAAGACAGAGCCAGTGCAAATAAACAAAGCTGGGATCCTGCAGCACTTCAGCTCCTGCCTCCTCAGAGCTCTTGCAGTGCAGAGGAAGAGCTGCAATAAATCTGCATATGCAAATAAGAATGTAAATATGGACATCAAGGCCCTGGGCCAGAGAAATGTCCTATTCAAGAAAGGACACCAGTGTCCTTAATTTAAATCATGTGTGCATCTTACATAAGCAAACCACAAGATTTCAATCTTTGTCAAAGACAGCCTTTTGTAGGGTTTGTTTTCCTTTGTAGATCCCAAATATTTGGCAAAGTCAGCCTCGATTATACAAATGTTCTTACTTTTTCCAGCACAACTCCTTGTTTGATCCTTCCTGGCTCCTGTCCAGCAAATCTGCCAGATGTTGTAATTTGCACCTGGTTGGTTGGTGTTTGAAAAGCCCCATTATTTTTAGAGAAACAGAAGGGAATGTGTCTTTAGTGCCTTTGATGAAGTCCATGAATTCTTCCCACCCGTTAACTCTTCCAGCTGGTTGCTCCCAAGGAGCAGAAACCCACCAGTGATGAGGAGTCCAAGGCGAAGCAGAGACTGGTGTAGCAGGAGGGTGTTCAGGCAGTTTTAGAGCTGAGGATTTGGTACAGTCTGAATTCACCACCTGGGTGTCCATGAGGTGCTCACCCCCTGTCACCTCACCTGGGCTGCACAACCAAGCCACACGTGGCTTTCACTGGACATTTTCATTTCCTCTCAGATCACAGATAAGTCCCTTTCCTCAAGTAACAGCCAGAGGTGAGAAATCAGGTCTTTTTTCTTTTGACTGCAGCAGCAAAGAGACTCAAATAACCCTTTTGTTGCTCCTGACAACTGTCCCACTCTTCTGGAAGCTGCAGTGGTGCCGACCTGGGGCAATTCCTGCCTTTGCTCAGAGCAGCTGATCTGGGAGATTTCTCATAGCTCTGCCCAGCTGAGAACTCCCAATTTGACCTCCTTCACTCTGTTCCTTCACTGGGCTAATGAAAAACCTTTGAGATGCTGCTAAAAGTCACAGGTGGGTTATTTATTGACATAAAAAGCTGAATGACCTTGGGCTGGAGCCCTCATGAGCACAACAGCCCTTGGTGTTACTTCTTCCATCCCTGGGGGTTCAAACTGTGCCACACACTCCCATCTATTTTCATGTTTTCTTTTCCTACCACGAGAATGAACTGGCAGAAGTTCTGCAGGCTCCACTGAAATCCATCAAATGCCAACAACCCCTGTGCTACTGCAATGGGAGATGGGAATTCAGACATATCTCACATGGAGAAAGGAAGATCTTGATCTTATAGAAAAGCTCATCAAAGACCTTCCTTCAAATGTGCCCAGTTTTCTGATGATGGCCAGTGTTGATCCATCCTCCCATCTGGCTGGTCCCAGGCACTTGTGTATTCTCAGGGATGTCACTTTGCCCTTCCAGGGATTCAGAGCTGGGTTGGTTTTTTGTTTTTAATGTGCAGAGCCAGTGACTTTTCAGGAGGTGGGAGTGTTGCTCCTGTGGCATTTACTCAGATAGTAAAGAGATTAACAAGAGAGAGAGAGAAAATGAATCTGCTGCTGGGCCCCGAATAGGAAATGATCTGTGAGTAAATTGAACAAGCCGGGATGCCGTAAATAGGCAATTAACATTCCTTTTGGCAAATGTGCACCTGTCAGAGCCAAAACGCTGAGAGAAAGGAAACAAAGGGGAAACATCTCCCGAGTGAGGTCAGAGACAGAGGGGACCCTGTCGTGGCTCCTCTTACGGACTTTATCAGGCTCTGGCTGAGCAGCAGCAGCACTTTTATTTACTGGGGGCTGCACATGGATCTGTTGGGTGAAATGGGCAGCAGATACTGAGCAAATGTGACCTCCTCACAGGGCAGCTGCTCCTCCCTCTGCTGTGACTGCGGTGACATCCAAGCGAGGCATCACCCAGCCCACAGCCCTGCTCCTGGGGTCACCTCAGGGGCTGCTGGGCAGAGCACCTGAAGTCCTGCCAGTCCTGCTGCCCCTGATCCCAGCAGGGATGGACAGGGGGGTTTTGCTCCCAGCCCGCACACCTTGCAAATGCCAAACCTCATCGGGGGTGAGAGACTCCTGTGCACTTCTCAGCAGGGCTGGAAAGGAGGAAACCATTAACAAAAACACCTCGTCCCCTCTGAGAGAAACTCTCTGAGCTTGTCATCAGCAAAAGATCCTTTTCCTCCCCCCCTAATTTCCTTAATAATAAATATATCTCAAAATAAACCCACGGAGGTGGCAAGAATAGAAGAAAGAGAAATGGTTAAATTGTGAGTTCGGGAGGAAAATAGCTTTGATTTGTCTTGAAACTTCTGGAAAAGACACGAACGTGTATTTTCTTGTTTGGTTCAGCCTGGGTTTGTTTTTTTGAAGCAGAGAGGTGCCAGAAGAGCAGGGGGTTTAATCAGAGCCTCCATCACTTCCACGTTCTGTCTCATTTCTTGCACTAAGCAGCTCTGTCAGAAGGTTCCTTTCCCTCCAGAACCAGGGGAGAGGAAAGTCGAGCACTGAGAAATGTGAGTGGCACCAAAAGAAAGCGGAGCTGGGAAGTGCAAAGGAGTCTCGTAGGGAGGTGGGGGGGGGAAGCAAGACAGGAATGCAGTGATCATGACCTGTTTTCATTCAGGGCTTTCCAATTAAAGGGATTTTTCTGAGGAGAAAACCTTCTCTCTGCAACACATTCACTTGTTCTCAGCATTCTGGGAAGGCAAATTGAAAACTCACGGGGCAAAATTTTGCTTCACGGTAAAATTACAACCAATTTTCCCCAAACAACAGTGACAACACAGTCACTCTCCAGTTTTCAAATCAATTTTGCCTTCTCTTTTACTGAGATAAGTAGCGAAGTTTTCACGATTTGAGATGTTTTTTCCTCCTGAGATTTCTCCTTAACCCTGACCAGTTCTTATCGGAGTGATCACACAATTCCTGTTCCTCCTCCATGAGAGCATCCACCAATTGTCACATGCCACAGACGAGCTCAGCCTTGCCCAAAAGCTCAGTTAGGACCAAATCCTGCCTTAAGACCATGCGTTTCACAGGGGTTTTCCCACGGGAAGGTGACTTTCCCCTCTCTGTGTGTCTGCTCAGCCTCATGACCATCCATTTCCCAGAAAACAGCACATTTCCAGGATTCTCCTGCCTTTCCTTCTGCCTCCCCTTCCCTCTGCTGGGGCATTAACTCTGTGAACAGCAAAGGGGAGCTTCTCCTTGGATGACTGTGAATCACCCTGTCAGAGAAAGAGCCCAGCCACCAGTCATTGGCAGCCCAATTTACGTGCCATTCCACTTATTTGATGCAGTGCCATGTTGCTGTTCTGCTCTGCTGCGTTCATTACACGTGTCCTTAAAACTGGGAGTTCTCTTCTCGTGGAGCTCGTGTTTCCTGGGGTTCTGGACTGCAACATCTCCTTCTCATCAGCTGCCTGAGCTGCTCATTTGCATCAGATTCTTCATTACCACAATGACTTTTCTGGGATAAAAGCTGTGAGGGATGCTGGCAGCAGATCTCCTTGGACAGCAAGGAGGGGATGTGTCTCCAGGTGTTAACAGGACCTTCAGAAACAGGACATCTGTGTTTTCCCAGCCACAACTCACATGATTCCAGCCACACAGAACACATAAACCCAGGTTTCTTGCATTCTGGCCTGTTTTCTTAGCCACGAGCCCACCTTTTCCATCCCTTCCACTGCACCATCCTCCCCATCCCTGCAGATGAGCAAATGGAAGAATGATACAGAATTAGAGCCTGTGATGACCAGCTTGTAGTGGAAAATCTGAGTCTCCACACCATGCAAAGAGGTCCAAAGGGAACTTTGACAGATTCCATGTAGAAACTGAATTAATTGTCAGGATCCATCCCCTGGCCAGAGAGCCCATTTAGGGTTACCCAGGGGCAGCATTTGTGCTGCTCAGCCACGGGAGGTGCAGAATTCCAGCTGGTAAACTCTGAAAGGAGAGGAAAGCTGCAAAAAAGCCTCTGCCATGAAATGTTTCTCAAGTTACATTTCACTGCCTGGATTTCGGGGGAGTGTCAATCTCACCTCTCTCCACGCTCCAACAGCCTTTTCCCTGCACAGTCCCAGAACTTTCCATCACAAATCCATGGGTGGCAGGGAATGTGACTCCAGTTTAGCACAGCAGTTTCTTGCTGCTTTCCCTCCCTGTTGTCAGCTCTGGCACAGACACAGCTGCACTTCAGAGGTGCAGAGCTCAATACCCTCTTTATAAACCTTTGTTTATAGGGGGAAAAATATGGGGGAGGGAGGGGAATTAGAGCTCGATTTATACACATTGAAGGAGAAATAAATCAGTGTTTTCCCTTGTCAGGCACTATTAAAAATTGAAATAAACCACTAAAGGCACTGGAGAATTCTCTGTCTCTTGGTGCTTTTAGTCTGGATCAGATACCTGCTCTGGAGAGAGTAACTCAATCCCAAGCCATTTGACTTGGGAGAAGCACAAAGTATTCAAAAAAATACCATGTTATACCAAAGAAAACAGATGATATAAACACCCCCTGCACTTTCCACACCCAAAATGGTGAGCTGACCTCAAGACCAGTGACTGGACACAGGCCTTTCCCACAGAGCTGTTAAGAAGGAGCAGAAGAAAGATATTTTCCTCATTGTTTCCTGATTTTTTTTCATCCAGAAAATCCAAATGCATTCTGCCAAAGGTGGATTCTTTCCTGGTGGAAAGCACAACCACACACATCCCCAAGTGTGCACAGAGGGGGCAAGACACTGAGGATGGCAGGAAGGGAGAACAAAACCAGCACACAGGGGAAAGAAAACAAAGAGCAGATACTCTTTAGGAATTGTTAATGGGCTGCTCACTGCCAAACCTGCCACAGGAAACAGCAAAGTCCATTTATTTCAGACCACAGAACTGGGAAGATAGCTAAAACAATAGTGGGAAAATGGAAGTATGGTTGAATCTGTGGTGCCAGGAGCAGTTTATACACGGGTTGTGCAATAGACAACAGGAAAAAACGTACCCAGTCCCAGAACTACAAGCAGGCAAAGATTGTTGGCAAATAGTCCTTTATAAGGGATGAGAGATTTTCAGAGCAAGCTGAAAGCGCTGCCAAGAAAGCCCTGGCTGGAGCTGTGTCATCAAATCAATCCAAACAAATACCCTTTTAAGTATCACTTAGGTCCCAAGTTACAGACTTCATAACTCAGTTTATTTTTAGCAACTTATTTGCAGAGGTACAAATAAAGCCCCAGTGTTTGGAGAGTGGAAGAGGGAATTTATCTTTACAGGCTGTCACAATCAGCCTCTACCTGAACTCAGAAAGCAAATATTTACTCAGAGGTGACGGGCTTTG
>JAWWTY010000055.1:2939200-2953166 GCA_035222235.1 Margarornis squamiger
AGGTACAAATAAAGCCCCAGTGTTTGGAGAGTGGAAGAGGGAATTTATCTTTACAGGCTGTCACAATCAGCCTCTACTTATCTTTACAGGCTGTCACAATCAGCCTCTACCTGAACTCAGAAAGCAAATATTTACTCAGAGGTGACGGGCTTTGGGAGAGGCAGGAGTTGTGCCAGGAATGTTGAAGGCAAGGCACGGGGACAGATGTTCCCCCAGATGTTCCCCAGGGAGCCCATTCCCAGCTGGGCAGGGCAGGGTCACCCAGCCCGGGCTCCTGAAGGCACCTCTCAGCCTGCAGAGAACACCAGCCTCACACCCACCCTTCAGAGGTCACTTCAAATGGTGCCAGAAAGCACTGGTTGCATTCACCCCAGGAAGGTGGACACCTCTGGGTAGTGCAACGTGCTTTTTTTCAGCCCTGAAAGTTCTTTTAGTGCTGCAATGTGGGTATTGATGCAGAGCATTCAGTCTGTCACTCTTTGAGCACTTATATCATCTGCCCTGAGCAGTCTGTGTGTAGTGTGCATGCTATAGACTCCATCTGGGAATTAACCTGTACATATATTCAGGGTATGCTGGAGCTCTGGAATATTTCCCCTTCACATGGAGCTTTCAGCACATGCCACTCAAAACTTCAGCAGTGCTCTGAGTGGCAGAGCTGCCAGGATGATTAACAAGAGGAATTGGAAAAGAAAACAGGAGGTAGTTAAGACCTGCTCTTGGAATATGATTTATGGAGGTGTTTTATGACAGAACCACGACTTGGAGACAAAACCAGCACACACTCAGAAATCTGAAACAAGGGACATGTTGGGCCCAGCAGATTGATTTTTACTACAAGATTCTGCCCTTTTATTTTGCAGAGTTGGTGAAAGGCAATAAGAGATGATAAAGAATATTGTCCTTTTAAAGACAAGGAACGTTCAGGGGAGCCCCCAGCCCCAGCCATCCCAAGTGCTTCTGCTGAAAGCACAGCAAATGATTTATGGCACTGAGTGATGAGCTGCATTCAGGCAGATGGGGATGGTTATATTGAAACCCCTTAACTTAAGAAACGTTATTGCACAAGAATTGATTCGCAGTGATTTTGTTTCCTTTATAAAGTCTCTTCACTAAGGGACTGCAGCAGAAAGGCCCCTGTACCTGCCCCAACCCTTTCCAAGGGAGAATTGCCATCAATTACCAGAGCATGGCTAAAGACATCCCTTGACCCCGTCAACACAGCAAGATGGGTCTGGATGTGGCTTGAATTCTGAGCCTTTGCCCCCTTTATAACCACCTCCACCTCTGGTTCCACTGGCCCAAAGCCCTGGGGTGTTTGGGGTGCCACTGACCCCCCGATGGGAGGTGCAAAGCCAGGAAAGCAGCAATAAAGAGCTTTGTGCTGCCTGCAAATGCTGCTCCCCAACTGAGACAACAACCAGCCCAGGGTGGGCAAAGGGCCACGAGTGTTGAAGAGAACCACAGCACAGCTGTCTGGGAGGTTTTCCCAGTTTGTATTTTGTCAAACACTTTTTTAAAAAAAAGGATGAATGAAAGGAAGAACCGTCTGTGCTTAAACCCCCAGGGGACTGAAGGAAAGGACCTGATGCAATTGTCTGAAGCAGCTGGGCAAACATTTCCCCTGATTCACATCTATGTTCTCTCTTTAGCTTTTGTCCCAGTGCATTGCTTTGCAGGGGTTTTGTGCTCATTTGTGTTCCAGCAAGTGGGCCCAATTTACTGAGCTGAAATTGCTCTTAAATGAAACATTTGAGTGCAGGTTTCTAAACAATTTAAGTATCTGTCCATTCTGAAAGAGAAGGCAGTTACATTTGGTGAGCAAACAGATGAAGAGATGGGAAATTATGGCATTTGGATATGAAGCAACTGGCTCAAGTCAAAGAGGATGAAGGGGGAACAGAGATTTTTGCTTTCCTTGAGAGAGATCCAAAGCTCATCATGCTCCAGGTCACAGAGGGAGCCACTCCAACCTCCTCCCTCCAGCCTGAGGTTCTGCCTCAAGTTCTCTGCTCTCCTCCATTTCCTGTGTCTCCCCTTCCTTCATCATCTCTTGCTGAAGGCATAATTCACACTGCATGCTCTGTTCTGTTCCCTCTCCAGCTTTCCATCCTCCTGCCCTCTCCCCACCATCCTTCTTCCCCAGCCTGTCATGTCCACATCAGGAGTGCAATTGGAAAGGGGATCTCAGAGGAGCTGCCTGTCAGACACGTCTGCTTGGAGATCAGCTCTGCTGCTTAGAGTGGAAAGGAATGATTCCTGGGAGGAAATATTGCTGTAGTGCTGTTAAGCAGAGTAACTCTATCCAGCTGGTGAATATGACAGAGAGCTATCCAAATAAATAAGAAATAAATATTAAGCCATCAAGCCTTACCAGACCACTTGGGTAGCAGGGGAGAATAAGGCTCAGAATAGAAAGGAGATTTGGGTTTTTAACAGAGAGAAGCATCTCTGTGTGAAACAGCTCGGAGAAGTTTCCACGGACCTGTGCTGAAATGCCAGTGTGTTCTGAAGGCCCCTCCAGGTACAGGGCATGTGGAAATTAATATGCATTTTAACTACAACACAAACACAATTACAGTGCTGGTCATTAAGTGGCAGGGATGGATATCCCAACCCTGCATCCAGAAATCATCAGCTGCTCCTGCTGTCCTTTGTAGTCTCAGTGAGGGACAGTTTCCTGCCCTGTTTATTCCTCCAGCCCCCCCAGATCTCTGCAATTACTGCACCTTTTATCTCCCATTGGAGAGATTGGCTTTCCTGTGGGCTCCTCTTTGGACAAACACCTCTTGGTGTCTCCAGAGAACCAGGAAAATCCATTAGCCAGTACAGCATTTTACAAAGGCAACTTGGAGGTGAGCTCACAAGTGAACACCAGCAATTCTCCAGCACGTTTCCTACAGCACAGCACTGTTGAAAAAGCAATTGCTGCTGTCTTGACTTCCCTCCTCTGCTGCAAAGCGTGGCCTACCCACATGCCCTTGGCTTTTGGAGCTCTTACAAGAGAGCTCTGCAGAGGTACAGACATGCTGTGGGTGTTCATCCAGCCAACCAGCCAGATGTCCATGAGAGGAAGATGAAAAAGAAACAAGTGTTTGATCCTTCAAGTGGATAAAATGGCACTTCCTGCACCAAGAATGTCAGAGGAAAAAAAGCACCAGCCCATAAGACAAAAGGCAGGCTGAAGGATGGGGAGAACAACAAAATCTAATCTGTCTTTGGTCAGTAAACAAACCTAGAGAGAATAGGTTTGCAGTGTGTTGACAATGTTCTGGCAGTTCATTAATCCCAGCAAAATCTCTCCAAAGCTACTGATGCATGGATTCCATTTTCAAATTTCTCATTAGTTCCTCTTTATGGATTAAATGCTGATGTTCACGAGTGAATGCACACAGCTTCAGCTGATGGATGTAATTGGGTTGTAATGGATTTTAGCTGCTGTTCCCTCTGATCCAGCCAATTTGAAAGGCAGTATCAATGTGTTCTCCCCAGCTCTCTGTAGGGAATGAGAAATTGAAACCTACAAGATGGAATTTATCAACTTCCATAAAGTTCTCTCCAACCATCATAAAACTGTTCAAGTTCTCATTATCATTCTACCCCAGTGATTTCCCAAACTCTGGACGGGCAGTCAAAATATTAAAGTGCATTTGAAATAAGTAGAGTTGATCCTTCAATATTCTCTATGTCCTCAACATTGATTTAGGGGCTGTAAATATTACCAGCCCAGGATGGCATTAACACAGCAAAAGCTTAACAGCAGGAACACAAAGTGATGTGAAAGGATTTAAAGGTTGAAGAACCTCCTTCCAAATTCTAATACATCTGTATCTCGATAGATAAATAGATCAGGGATTTGCTATCACTGTGGGGCCAGTGGGAAAAACAGCTTTATGCTTCCTCCCCCTCCATAAACAGCATCTGAGTTGCTTTAACCCAGCCTTGGCCAACCAGAGGGGCACGGGAGGGTGAGGGAATTCCCACAAGGGAATGTGGAACACTGAGGACAAGGGCAGGGTCACATAAAGCTCTAGAAATGTAAGAATTTTTACAAACCCCCAAAAATTCAGTTCTTAAGATGGGGGAGAAACAGGGTGTGACTATCCTGGGATAGTCAGCTGGGAGGAAACCACCAGCCAAGGCCAACCAAAGCTGCGAAGAGGATTGAGGGAAATGATCCTGCAGATGGTTTGCTTGAAGAAGGACTGAAGAATATCCTATTGTGGTGCCATTTCTCTAAAAGCTGAGAGTGTAAAATGTTCCTTAAAACACATCCAGGCTTTAGACCCCACCAGCACAGCCACCCAGGCTGGGAACCCCACCCTGTGCCCATGGAGTTCCACAGCTGGAGCTGCAGAAGAGCTCAGGAATGGTTTTCCAAAGGTTTTCCAGCAGCATGGGCTGAGCTGCCTGGAAAATCTCATTACTGTACAAAGCCCTAAGCCTCTGCACACACAGCCAGGCCCAAACAGCATTTGCATGGTCCTTAAATTTGACATTACCAACCAAAGCTGTGAGGAAGATCAAGCGTGACACGACCACCCAGCCCCGGAGCAAGGCTGTTCCCTTTTTATTGACTCCAACTGCCTTTGCATCAGGCCCGTGAGCTGAGCCCATTACAGCTTCCCAGCGTGCCAGCTCCCTGCCCTGTCAGCTGCTGCCATGGCCAAAGCCATCCTGGCTGCAGCATTCCCTTCCCCATTCACATTCCAGGCCAAATTCAATAATGCTTCTAAGTGAAAACTTAATTATTGACTTCGGTGCAGTTGGGGATGCTCAGGACAGGGAGGGATTTGACGTGGTCTATTGCTGGCCACAGAATCCCAAACTAATTATAAAAGCCCAGTAAGGCAGATTTTAAATTTCTTAGTTTTACTATTATTATTAGACTACTCATTTCCGTGCTGTGAGGTGTTTGAAGACTGGAATATCAACTAAATGATGCGTCATTTTAGACTAAACACTCCTTGCTCTGCCAGCTCATACTCAGCTGTCACTTCCTTACACAGAAGTGCTAAACCTGCTTGCTGGGCTTAGTTGAAACAAACTTCCAAGTGATTAAAATGTTAATGAGACCATCTACAAAAAGGCTCTGAAATAAAATTTAATCCAAAGCGAAGTTTCAGCAAAGAGCTGCACCAGAGGGTTATGTGCCTGAATGGGAACAACCTGAAGGTTCTTCCAAAGTTTGGTGGTGGTCAAGGGACCAGAATGTGGAAAATCAATTGTTTGTATTGAACTAATATTGGAAAAGCCAAAGGTTATATCAGCATAATCAGAAATACCAGCATTTCCCAGTAATCCCACCACTGCTGGGGTCCTTGACTGGGTAGGTTAAACCTTGGAGGAAGTTCCCCCATGTGTTCCATGTGGATATCACAGCCCAGCTGGCACAAAGCAGGGTGGGAAGGGATGAGAACACTGGGAGTTTTTACAGGTACCCAACCATTCTGGCCCTTTTCATTGTGACCCGCATTGCACGTGAAGGGCTCTGTGCACTGGACCAGCCAGGAGTCCCTGTCAGAACTCTGGTTTATTATCTGAATCATTGCAGGATGCTCCATCCACCTGCCTGGGCATTAATCACTGGTGCTGAGGTCAATGCACACTGTACAGGTGCACTGCATGAGAGAGTGAACAATTCCAACCCCAGTGGGCACTCACTCTCTCCCTGACAGGGATGAGTTTCAAGCCCTGTCAGCTGCACAATAATTTATATCTGAATCAGTTCTGCTTTCTGTTAACATACAGAACTTACACCTGTAACCTCCCCACCACAATGAACATTAGGAAGAATGCCAGCTATAATCCTTAAATGCTGTGACAATAAGGTAAAGGTGGGAATTGTAAAAGCAATAAAACCTCTGTTCTCAGAGGTGAAAGAGAGAGAACCGAGAGAGAAACCCGAGATACACGGGTAGAGCTTTTCCATTTTTCCACTTCCCTTCCTATACAGTATTTTAGAGCTTCTCTGTGCTTTTACACCTGTGAGCACCCACTTGACCCAGGCTTTGTGTGTTCCCTGGCTCCTTTTCCCTCTGGAATGGGGCTGCTCAGGTATTCCCACTGTGCAGGACTCAGTCCCCATCACCTCAGGGGCTGCGGTGACCTCTTTCTCCAACCCAGGGACACCCAGGGCAGGGCAGGGAAAAGGCAAAGGGCTGGTTTAGAGTCACAGGAAAAATTCTCTACCACACACAGCAAGCTCAAGTGGCCGTGCCAGGCTCCAGACACCACTCCACACACAGGGGGGATTATGGCAAAATACTCCCAGTTCACCTCTTAAACTAAAGAGCTTAGACACCAGAGGATTATACAAATTAATGCTGCTTCCAAACAGGACACAAATCAGGATACAAATTAATGCTGCTCCCAAACAGGGCACTCCTGCTCAGAAAAGAAGAACTTTGAGCTTCCTCTAAAGCAGGAAAATGGTGATGGGTGGCTTGGGCAGTGCTAAAGTGGAGTGTAAAACATCCCCCTCCCTTCCCTGCTGCTTGAATACCAAGGCCTTCTCATTTATTATCACTAAGGCTCTCCCAAAAACTCCTGTACACCTTTAATTAAATTATTGCAGTCCTTTTGTGGATTATGCATAAATCTTCATTTGTTTTCTTTATTAGCATTCGATCTGGTTTTGTTAATTGCATAAATGTTCCCCTCAGGCAGGAAAGCAATATAGTTCAACTAAAGCAGGGGTTTTGTTAAGGGTAGTCAATTTGATTAACATCACTGTCAATATGATGGATGGAAATTCTCTCAAATGAGTCGCCCATACCTTGAAATCATCACTGGAATATTCATTTCATTAGGACACAGATGATAAATTCAATTGGGAATTATGTTGGCCTGCCCAAAGTTTCCCTTAATACGGGGAAATGCAGGTGCTTTGTCTTCAATGCTTTGCAATCAACATCTCAACCCTCGTTATTTCCCTTGTCTGATACACAAGTCTTAATATTCCTGTCTCAGATTTGCCAGATCCTTCTCTGTTTCCATCAGATTGCTTTCATGACTGGAGAGAGCTCAGAGGCCCAGGATCTTAGAGCTCCTGTGCTTGTTCTCCCACTCAGTTCAGGAACATTTTCTGCCACTATGAGTAGGAGCAAAACAATTACTCGCAGTGTTTTCTCTTCCACATGAAGCACGTTCCAAATGAGGTCTTGGGGCACTTTGGCAAACAAAGTCTCAAAAAGGAGGAGGAACAACAGGTCAAGTCCAGGAGAGAAAACAGCTCCCAGAAGCTTTAGGCACTCACTGAAGTGTTCAACCATTGCCTCTTTGAAAGAGCAGAGACAAAGAGACTGAGAAAAGAGAAAGTAGGTGTGTGGTGAAAGGTGGCAATTCTTGCACTTTCCCAGAGTGATGTTGTATTGCATTCGATGAGACACTGTATGTAATTAACCACCAGGAAAAGAGACCTTCCTCCCTTTTTCCTTCCTCTTTTGTCTTTTTAATTAAGTTATCTCCCATCCTTAGCGATACTGCCATTATTCTACACAATGTATGTTCATTAGAAATGCATTTACACTTATCATATCTTGATTTATCAGCTCTAACCCTCATTTCCATACCCTGGATTAATGGGCCCTGGGATAGAACACACTGAGTGAGTTCACAGGAGTCTGGGAGAGGATCCAGCATTAATAACCCCACGTGGCAGAGCCCACACATGTGTGTAATACACGTGGGGCTAGAAACGTGCAGCAAAGCTACCTGAAGCCCCAGGTACCCTTTTTTGGGTATCTGAAGTCTCTACAGCAATTTAATTCCATGAGTAATTCAGTACTTTGGCTCTTTGGACAAAGCTGCAGCACAGACACAGCCCAGGGACTGATGGAACTCTGCAGTGTTCCCATCAGGCCACTGACACATGCAGGCAAATAGGAACTTCCAGTGCCAGAACAAGCCAAAGAAGCTCCTGCAACAAAATAGATGTTTCCCCAAACTCCACGCAGATTTAAAGGTCAGAAGTAGAATTTCCTTAGTTCAGGGTAGGATGGAATTTTCCCTGTCATAGTTTTACCTGCAAGACATTTTTCCTTTCTGGGGTGAAACACACCTGGGATAAGAAAACCACACCACTTGCCACCACCCCCCAAACTCCCAGCCCTGCAGAGGTAGGTTCAGACAACCCAAGGTCTCACCCCATCTCCTGGAGATGTTTCATGTCTCCATCTAAAGCTCTTTTTGGCCCCACGAACTTGGTTTTGCTGAGGGTGAATCCTTGCAGTAGAGCATTCCCAGGGAGGGGGTTTGGCTGGTACAGCCTCCCCTGGGCTTTGCTCTCCTGACACAGCCAGGTTTCCACGGAGAGCAGACAGAGGAGAACTCAGCTCCTCTCAGCCTGCCTTGGGAGCAGAGCTGTGAGACATCCCTGGCAGGGGAAGGGGGCAGATGCTGAACAGCTGGATTAGCAGTGAGAGTGGTGTGGAAGTGGCAGGGGAAGGGGGCAGATGCTGAACAGCTGGATTAGCAGTGAGAGTGGTGTGGAACCAGCAGGGTCTCTCCAAACCCTTGTCAGGGCTGCCCCCACCCCGAGCTGTGAGAGGGTCGTGCAGCCCTGACAGAGCAGAGAAGAGCATCATTAGGCACCTGCAACCTCTGCAATGACAAGATTGGGTGGAGAGCAGAAATGACAGCTGAGTAAGAGCAACATCTCATTGCTCTGGGCTCCCTGAGCAGTGATGGAAGGCAGGGTGAGTGCCTGGGCCAGGCAGGGGCTGCAGGACGTGGTGCAGGCTCGCTGGAGCAGGTGACTCTACAAATGAAGTGACACGGAGAGAGACACGGACATGGCACAGCAGATAAAGATGTAAGTAGGTCAAGCATCACTTTCTCAGGACAGGAGTGACATTTTGGCCTTATACAAAACAAGAGTCGTTTGTTATTATTTGCTTTAAGCCCATTAAACACACTGGCTGCCACTGGCAAAGCCGTTTGTATTAAAATCATGCTGATGACTCCGCTGCTGAATGCTGGGCTTGCTCTACAAGGTTATTAATTATGCACCCAAATTGACAAAGATAATAACACTCACCTGCTGCAAGGCTGTGGGGAGACTGGAGAGTTCCTAAGCTGCTTCTCTTGGGGACATCACACACTGGGGCTGTTGTTTCAAAGAGATGAACAACAAGCATGTGAACACACACGATAGTGAACAGCACTGGAAACACAGGGACCCTGCCATGGACTGCAACACAGGGGGCTAAGGAGCAAATTAATCAAAGCAATGAGCATGGGAACTCGGTGTTTGTGTAGGGAATCCTGGCAGAAAGGGCAGCTGCAGTGTGACACAAACCCACGAGGTTCAATAAGTGCTTCAAAGCCACCTCCCCACCCAGCGAGCTCAGGTCTGGCCATCACCCAGGGCAGGGGCAAGGCTTTGGGGGGATGGAAACCTCTCTCAGTCTCTGATAAAGAATTTTCAAGGATTTTTAAAAATATCCACTAGCAAACACGGGTCAGCTTATGGGTGGTACTCAGGTACCCTTTTACAGGGACAGAGACTTGACCCTCGTAGGGCACAAGATGCCAACAGGCAGGAAAACACACTGTTTGCTTTCAAAAAGAGGTTCAGTATTTCAGCACCACAGTTCAAGACAACACAGCCACGTGTAGCCACGCCAAGGGTTATTATTTCATTACCTCTGGACCAAGAGCCTCTTTTTAGAGATGCTTAATTCAATTGCAGACCAAAGTATGTATCACTTGAGGTATTGATTTATTTCTAAACAGATGTAACACCTTTCTAGGCAGAGATGCTGAAATGAGTAGGATAAATCAATTGAGAATATTTATTTATTTTCTGCATGTCATAAGACAGTTTTGCATTCCACACACTCCCAGGGTGGTTTTTGTCCAATGGATTATTCTTTTCATTAGTGTTCCATCAAAGCCAGACAAATCAGCTGATTGTTCTCCCCCCCCCAAGAAAGTTAAATGCTTAAAATAACTGCTGATAGAAATGTTAATTCAGAGCCTATTGTTTTTGCTAATTAGCATATTAAAGGAAGTCAGATAGAGGAAAATATCAATTTATTAAGAATAACGAACCTTGCCTCTTCCTCAGAGTTAAATATTTCAGGATGAAAGTACCTGGATGCTCTGAAGACACCTGATATCCAAAGCCCAGGTCTCTGCAGAAACAGCAGAGCCTTTAGTTTCTTTGCAGTTAGTTATTAAGCTTTTGGCATGACACCCACACACCAACACACCCCAAATAAAGGAGGGAGATTTCCTCACACACTGAAAACCCTCAAGGACTGAGCAGCCTCTGTCCCAGTGAGCTGAGGGAACTCACACTTCACCTTCCAGTTGTCTTCTGCTGCCTCCTGTCCCAGAGCCAGAGAGTTCCTCTCTGAACTCCCCAAATCACACAGGGACTGTCATGTTGGGCATTGTGTTGAAAGCTTTTGAGCAGCCAGTGAAATGCAAAGGCTGTTTGGGAAGTGCAGAGAATGTGTATATTTTCTATATTTGCTTGAAATGTTATAGCCAGGAAAAAAAGAAACAAACAAAAAAAGCCACAGGGATCTATTTTTATACATTTACATTTTCTATTTACCTCAGAATGGAAGTTTTAAGCAGCTGCCTTGTAGCTGAGCAGAGTTGGAGCCCAGGGATGGATCCTCAGCTGCCACAACGTGCAGACTTCCCTGAACCCCCTTTATTTACAGCAGTTCACGTGGCCTTGGGTTTCTCCTCAAAATGATTTCCCAAAACATTGGGAAGGCCCATTGCACTCCTGATGGCAGCACAGCAAGAACAAGTTCTTCTGACTGGCCATTTTCCTTCTGAGGTTCAATCCAGCCACTCTGATTCAAATCCTTCCATTTAATCAATGGTATATTTGCAAACAATGTGGGTTTTTTTTATAATAAATACATATGGCACACACACAACTAAACTCCTTCACTACCAAAGCCACAACCATCAGAGTCTGGAAACCAAATTAATCTAAAACCTCTCCCTTCCCAGGATCCCTTTTCCTTTGCCCTGTGTGCCTGAGAAATAGTGCTCCTTTTACTAATAGAAATAACAGCTGAAAGAACTGGCACCATGACAATAAATCTCTTATCAGGGCGAGTTTAAATAGTGACTGAAATCATTCACGAAGCAGTTTTATTTAAAAGTTGATTATTCCCTTGAAGTGGATTTCAGAGTGACCTCAGTGGAGTCTGGGAAGATTTACAGTGGAGCTGAGCACAGTCACAGGGGACTTGATGACTTCATAGAGCTGCAGACATCAATTCTCTTTGACTCCCAGAGCTTCTCCCAAATCCCTCTGCTCCCTCTCCCTGAACCACATCTCAAACCCCATCTCAGACATGCAGGATTGCTGGAGATACCAGCAGAAGATAAACACGGGGTATTATTACTCTTGGAGAAAGAAAAAAAAGAGAATGAATTAATGGATTTATCCAGTGCAAGCAAAATCAAGATCTGGCTCCATGACACTCCATCAGCATTTCTTTTCTAGTATGACAGAGACAGATGGGCTGTTTTGGAAAAGGATTTTTAGAGAAAGAGAAAAATACATTTGACCCAAGTTTCACAACAAAACATCAAGCAAAGGTGGGGGAAGAGAAAGACGTGAATAAAATGGAACCTCCCCTTGGCCCAGGCTGCTTGTGACATTCAGAGCTTCAGCTCTGGGGTCTCCTCAGTAGCTGGGAGCCCACAGAGCCCACCCTCAGCTGCTGGGAGTGCCCAGTTTGTGCTTCTGCTGCTGCATTTACATACAAAGCTGCCTTTTCTACCTGAGAGCAGAATGCTGCCAGTACCTGGACAAAGCCACAGCTCATCTGCAGCAGGATTTGGGGGTTTGGGGTGGCTGCAGCTGCCTCTGCACCAAAACCCTCCCTGCCACAGACACAGAGCCAGCAGTGCCCTGGGCTGGGATTTGGGGATCCTCCCCCCTCCCCTAAATCCCTCACCTCTCCAGCACCCTCAGGAGCATCGATAGGATCATTAGCAATTATGTAACATCAGAGAAAGGGAGATGAATAACCCAGCCTTGAGATCCCCTCCAGATTGATCACCTCGTGCATCCTGTCTCCGGGCGGCATCGGGAAGCTGTCACCGGCAGCCACGGAGAGGTGGAAGCTGGAGCTCTGTGCTGCTCATGAGACAGTTATTCTTTATCAACAAGTGAAAAATGTGCAGAAATCCATCTGGGTGTTTATCTCTGTCATTGACACAGCAGCCTCTAAGTGCACAGGAAGGAGGCATTTCATCCATTACTCCTTGGGCCCTCGGAATAGTGGGATGGTTTGGGTTGGGAGGGACCTTTAAAGGTCATCTGGACCAACCCCCTGCAATGAGCAGGGACATCTCCAACTACATCAGGTTGCTCAGAGCCCTCTCCAATCTCACTGGCCCCAGAAGGACTAAAAATACCTGCAACCACCCTCCCAGGGAAGATCTATTGCTATTTTTCATGTACTTACAGGTCATGCCCAGGTGAATTCAAGAGGTCCCTCCAAATTGCACTGCTCTGTGTGTGGGAGTGGTGACAGGCAGGAGTTACCTGATCATCCAAACCCTGCTGGGAGGGGGACAAAGGCCTCAGTTATGCCATTTGGATAGAGTTAAAAATTAAACCAGTTCACCCTGAGTGTATTTCTTTTGGCCTGAATAAACCAACTTTACCCTTTTGCAACTGCTGTCAAATGTCATGGCACAAATCTCGAGGAACTCTGTGGTTTCTCAGGCTTTAACTTCTGGAGAACATAAATTTCTCCAAAATAACATCTAAGGGATGAATTAGTTTGACAATAACTTTCTTTCCAGTCTAATTAAAGGTTGTATGAATTACTGAAGGATGAGTTCATGCCCAGGGTAGCACTGGTTGAATATTTCATTAATCTTGCCTCAAATAAGCGGGGACCATAATGACAAAGACAGCTCTCTTCAGAAACCATTATTTTTATCTACATAAAACAACTTCCCCTCCTTTCTTCCCGTTTGTGGGTTTTACCACGCTAAGAATCAAATTGCAGAGAGAATTACTGGGACCAATTTGAGGCCATTTCAGCTCGGGGACACAGTGGGGTCCTTTCAAAGCCATTGTTGAGCCCCTTTCTACACGTGGAGCTGCTCGAGGCTCCCACAGAGCCGGGCAAGGCAAGGGGCCACATCCTGGGGGGCTGAGCCAACGTGCCCATGCTGAGCTCTGCTATTTAAAGAGGTGGATTTCATGCCCTGCAAAACCCCTGGGAAAATTAAGAAGCATTTGCAAGGCAGGTTTACCTCTCAGGTGCAGCCCTGCCTTGCCAATAAATGTGCCTGTTTTCACTGAAATAAGGATTTATTTTTCTCTCGTGCAAAGAAGAAGAAAGGTTAATGAGGAGTCAGGATCTCTTTATACACCAACTTATCTTCGACTGCTCTGGCTTCCCTCACAGCAGCTTAAACAGAGCAGCATCCTGAATGTATGAAAACTGCTTTATTTCCAGTAATTAGAGAAACTAATGAATCCAAACACCACAAAAGGTCCAGATTCATCAGGCTGCCTGCTTCCAATTTGTATCACACACTGTGTGCTCAGAGACACCGGAGAGCAAATTGCATCATTAGGAAAAGGTTAGAGTTTTCTGCAAAGGGTTTACAGAAAGCAAGGAGAACCCCTGACAGCACAATCCCCCCTTTTTGTCACCTACTTTTCCAACTCAACCCCAAGTCATGATCTCACCACAGTTTGTCCACCTCTCTCTTCAGGTGGCTGAGAACTCACAGGGGAAGGCTCTGAGGAGCAAGGGACAAACTGCTGGGCCAATATCCCGGGTTTAACCCTCAATTTGGAAGCCCCGTGTTGTCATTGCCAAGGACACATTTGGTGTCAGAGGAAAGGAACCAACATAACGATTTTTCCACCATTTTACGGCGCAAGGAAGTTTAATTTACAGTTTGGTTTAATTATTCCTAATGCACTTAGCATTTCAATAATTAACTTCTACAGCAA
>JAWWTY010000055.1:2953266-2969253 GCA_035222235.1 Margarornis squamiger
AGCCTTGGGGCTGTGCCCACTGCCCTGGGCAGCCTGGTCAGTGCCCACCACCCTCTGGGGGAAGAACCTTTCCCTGATACCCGCCCTAACCCTGCCCTGACACAACTCCAAGCCATTCCCTGGGCCCTCTTGTTGGCTGATGGTCTCATTTGCCTGCAAATTCTCCCCAAACCTGACTTTGCACGACCAACTAGAGACCCTCAGTGAGGGGCAGCTCTTGGAGCACCATTTTTGTCCTGCCCTGTGCACAGGATCTGTGGGCATGGAGCAGCCCAGGGTGATGGATGAGAGCCAGGCTCAGGATGGGAGCAGCAGTTCAGTGTGTTGATATATTAGTGCAATACTCCAGATGATGCAGGAGGATCAGAACAGGCCCATCTGATAACATGTACAAGTAATTCATCACCACAATGAGTTGCTCCAGTGATGTATTACTCAGGGAAAAAAGGAACTCACCATCTAAAGGGGGAGCAGGCCCAGAAATAAAGGAAACTGGTTATTTCCAGGGTGAGATATTGCTGAACCTGCAGGGCTTCCTTGGCACCCTGGCACTGTTCAAACACACACCATGTGCACCCCCTCTTCACTCCCACCCCCAGGTACAAATCGAGTTGACTCGACTCTGGGAACAAAACAGACCTCATTTCATATGCCCTAGAACACAAACCTGAGTGCTGCATTCAAAATTCATATTGGGAATCCCCTTGGATTTCTTCAGAGTGTGGGATCTGCAGTTTAAGCACTTTACAACTTTGCAGATTAAAATAAATTCAATGAAGTGATTTTTAATTTCTTATTGTGTATTGATTTGCTTCTTTTCTTTTGGCTTTTTTGAGACTATTTAATTTAGGCCAACCTAATCCAGTTGGCTGGTGGGAGGAATGGAAGAGAGGGAAGAAGAGCCTCTTCCCTAATAAATCCAGAGTGGCTGATATACAGCAGATATTAGAGAATGAAAGTTCTTTGTATCTGCAGAGATGACAGCACAGTATAATGAGAAATGATTTTGAAGTAGTAATTTAAACCCTATACAATAATGACACCAGGAGATAAATAATTAATGTTTCGTGGGTTTTTTTCCTGGGCTTTTCATCTCAAGGAGTCTCCAGGCTCCTCACAGTCTTTATAACTGACAAGAATCAATGTACTCTGTGTTCACACACATCCATCCCACCAGAGCACACACCCTGCTCAGATCACTCCAAGCTCAGCAGAAAGGCAATGGTTCCCAGCACAGGACACTTGGCCAAACTGGAATTTGGCTGGAATTTAGCATTTATCACCTCCATATCTGCAGAAGGTGCCACTGAGTGACTTAAAGCCCCTCAGGTTTGCCCTGCAGGTGAACCTGCCCTCCCCTGCTGACATTGAGCTGTTCTCTTCCCAAACCAGTGCACAAGAAAGGGACACACCAAGCTGCACACACAACAAAGAAGTAGAAAGAGGCTTGTTTTTAAAGTGACTGCCATAAAGCATTTTATGCTTCCCCCTCCACCACCTTCTCTTCATGCTTGGAGAAGCAATAATTTCATTAAGTGATTAAGTGCTTTTATTCCTCTGACTCATAGTTCATAAGACACACGAGCATGAATTTCAATTAGTGTTTCTTACAGTGAAATTGGGATGAGGCAAACATTCCTGAGCTGTGGAGAAAGCTAAACTATTGAACAGGCAGGAACACGTGGATGTGAACCACAACTCAGAGTGTCCAACCTCCTGTTGCTGCAGCAGCTTTGCCAAAAGCCAAAGCTGAGAGTTCTGTGTCTGTCAGGGCTAAAACCTTCCCCTGGAGTGAGTTTGAGTGCACTAAAGGAGCCAGTCCTGGTGGCCTCAGGGCTCAGCTCCCATGGCCTCAGGTGCCCTCCAGGAGCATCCCCTTTCCATTGAGGTCAAGGAACCTGCTCTGAAGAGCGACAACAGCTCGCCAAGAATCCTCCTCTCCACTGCTCATTTTCTCTCCAAGGATATTCTCTTTCCCCCACCTTCCCCTACCACTCAGAGATCAGGGTGGTCTTGCATAGAGTCATCTCATTTTCATACCCATTTTCCTCAGCCCAGGAGTTTTGTTCTCAGCCTCAAAAGCCATGTCAGTGTCCTCAAATAACAGCACCTCATATCTACTTATATTCCTCTAAAAACACTTGGTTTGAGCTTAAAATTCTCTCTCTTCTTGGGTAAAGGTGGCAATGGAGAGCAAGGCTGGTCAGGACTAGAAGATTATTGTCCCAATGTGGTGCTGTAGATAAACTTTCACATAGTTTATTTATAGTTTATATTTATATTTATTTTTATATTTATATTTATAGTTTATTTTATTTATTTATATGTTTTGTCTCTACTTTGCCAAAACAAAATAGAACAGATCAGTTACTTTCCAGTAAAATATACAACTTCCAGGAAATATCCAACATCCACCCTCTGGAAAAGGAAACCCTACAACATCCTGGTTCAAACTGAAAAGTTAAATCCTTCTGGGACTTCAACCAGCTTTTTTTCCAAGCCAAGGTTTTGCAGTTCAAGTTCTACAGGAGTTTTAAGCTCTTAGAAAAAAAATAAGCTGAGCTAATGCCTTTCTTTTAAGTGTGAAACCCCCTGCTTTTCCACGAAGTCACGTATAATAGTTTGGAAATTCAATGTCTCAGTTGCTTTTGCTTCTAGAAAACTAATTGCAAGAGGGAACAGCTGAAGAGAGAAGTTGGATTTTTCTATTATAGAGATGCTGCAAGGAAAGAACTAAAATAGATCCTCAGGAGAAGCAGGTTTGTATCTGAGTCCCAGAAGTATTGCCTTGGTGTGCACCAAACCCTGGCTGTTTTCTCTCCCTAGGAGGCAATAATTTCAATTCCAACAGCTGTCATTCAGTTGCAGAGCAGAAAGATTTAATTAGCACCTCAGTTTGGGTTTTCCTTGATGAATTTATATGCCATCCCCAGTTACTGGACGTGGACACTCAAGGAAGTGCTTGACATTTATCCCCTCGATGCAGCACTTGGAGAAGGTTCAAGGAGGAGGGCTGAGGGCTCAGACAGCATGTCCTGCCTGTGCTGCCTCACCTGCCCCATCCTCAGGACCCCTGGGGGTGCAGCTGGAACAAATGAACAACATCCTTTTTGTCCTTTCAAATGCCCCTCCAAATTCTGGGAGAAATCCCCTCGGGGTGGAACTAAAGCTGTTCCACCAGGCACAAAGGAACCAGCCCTCGGTCAGCTGTGGTTGCCAGAGCCCCAGAGGAGTCAGAGCAAACATCCCAGTCCCACCCCTGAAGTTCTGGCTCCAAATTCCAGAGCACGAGGAGAGCTGGAACACTCAAGTCCACAGGAAAGCATCTCCCCAGCCACACAACCCCTGGCTTGGGGCTGGCCCTGCACCACCATCCTCCACTGAAGGGTCCTGTAGAAGAGCTAAAAACCAGCCAGAGAGAAGAGATGCTGCAGCAAAAGAGATTTGGGGAAGAGAGAGCCAGGAAGGAGAGCCCAGGGATGCTGTTCAGTTCACATGAACTGAACACGGGCATGGAGGAGCTGCAGGAAGGGAAATAACCCCAAACCAACCCATCACTGCAGTAATTTTTCATGAAAACCAGACCAGCTTCCCGAGCTACAGCAGAGAACATTTTGGCTTGGGATTAAGTCTTTCCCAGCTGGTTTAGAGTAGCTTTGTTAACCACTGGACACAGGGAATGACAAGAGGTGTGAAACACACAGCTTGGCCTCCCTGCTGCTGTCTCAGCACTCACCCAGGTCTATTCTCCAAGGTCAGACTGAGCCTGATGGCCAAGATTTCCCCCACATCAAGTTAACTTTTGTCCCTATTTCAGTGAGCACAGAGAAAAGACCAAACCTTCCCCAAAGAGCCACTGGTGAGGGACCCTGCCCTGTTTCACTCCCCAGGACAGCAACACACCTCAGTCCAGAATCAGAGATTTTGGACCCTTTGAGAGCGGATTTTGGACCCTTTGAAAGCCATCTCCAAGGGCACCCCTTGGACAAGAGGTTTTACACAATGCAGATAAAAGATGAGCTTTATTAAAACTCAGACTACACCCTCCCAACACCGAGACTGGCCTTGCTGCACATCCACAGGATTGTACCTTCCAGCGAGGCTCAACCTCGAGTTCTTTAGGACAGAAACCAGGCAGCCAATGATTGTCCCTCCAGCAGGGGATCTCCAGTCCTCCTTTGATCTGTTGGCTGTTCCCTTTCCCATTTATCACCTGGCAATGAGAACAGCACGGGTGCTGGGCACGGCTATCGAGTGCCACGGGTTCATTTTCTTCCCTCTGCTGATTTCCTATTGATCAGGGAGCTGAAACAGTTACTCAAATCCTCTTCCAGCAAAGCTACCCCCCCACACATCTGTTCTGAGGTTTGAAAAGAATGCAGATCCCTTCCCTTCTCCAGTGATTCCTTTGCAGATGTTATTTATTTCAGGAGGCTGACACAGGACCTTTTCCATGGGCCCTTTTGTGCCACTGTACAAAAACTGTGGCAGCAAGGGAGAATAAAAGCTGTGACCTAAAGATAAATATTCACCCAGAAGTCAGATTTAGGAACATTATCCCTGTCTTGCATATTCAGGATTTCAGAAGGGAAAGATTAATGTTCTCAGCCTTTTTGCATAGGGAAGGAGGTGTCAGATTCTGGAATTAAACCCTTATACCTAATCCAGTGTCTTGAAGGACAGAAACTTCTTTCCACTTACTGGCCCAGAAAGAGTGTTGTGGTGGTTTGACATCAACAACTTGGTTTAAAAAGCAGTTTCCCTGTCCCTCCTTCCCCAGGTGAGCCCCTGTTTGGGCTTTCCTCTGCCAGGAGTGACAATTCCTCCCTCCCAGGGCACTGACAGACAGAGTTAGCTGTTTCCTGACCAAGTCTGGAGTTGAATGTGCCCTAATAAATATTCCTCAGTTGTCCAGAGTAATTACTTGTGATAAAGGCCAAATACACAATTCTATGAGGATGTTCCTTACAAGTTTATGTGCCTGTAAAACTGTCAGGGCAAATGCCTTCTTCCATTTTCCTACTTCAAGCTGAGCTAACAAATCAAGTAATTATCAGGGGAGTTAGCTTGGATAATATTGACAATGACCCTGATCAGTGCACAGAGCTTCCCCTGTGCACACAGCTCTCCCCAGGGTTTCTCCAGTGAGTATGAAGGCAGGGGCAGCTCCAGCACCTGGGCTGAACACCCAAGTCTGCTCCAGTAAAAAGAGCATTAAAGAAAACTAAAGGATAGGAACTTTTTCCTGCAGTTCCCATGGAAGTAGCAGAATGACAGCCCAGGGACTGATGGCCATGGTTTAGTGTCAGGACTGTGACAGCACCAGCTCTGGCAGCAAATCTCTGCCCCAGCACCCCTCCTGAAAACAGCCCTGCAGCCAAACCCCAGCCCCAGTGGAAGGGAACAGAGGGTGCAGCTGCTTTGGTGGTACAGGGACACATTGCTGTTCTGCTGCTGCTTCTGACAGTGTGGACACCCTTCAAACCAAAGAAGGTCTTGATTACTCCCCAAAATCTTCCCATCAGTCACAAAACAGCTGTCATGAGGAAAGCACATTTAGTCTTTACTGACCTGGGCTAAACTGACAACAGCATCAAATCAAGGCCATTTTGCTGCAGCCCAGCGTGAGCCAAGAATAGTAGGAGGGAAGAATAACATTTCCCACTCTTTCTAGCGAGAGGTGAACGTAATATACCTGGGCCTGTTTATTACCTGCAGTCTGTTACAGCAGCAATAACCCAAGGTAATGCAGCAAGGCCCTTGATTATGCAGTCTGTGGAGCTGCCAGCAGTGCAGGGTTAACAGGTTATGTACCTGTGTCTTTTTATTATGCACTCTGTTGTACTGCACATTCAATTGCTTTTCCTTCCCCCATCTACAAACTGACTGGGATTTTACATCTTCAAGCCTAATACCTTGTATTTCATGAAAACTTCATCTCCTCTCGGGCCACCCCATTTTTCCAAAGCCCGTTCTTTACACCAGACATTCCTGCTCAGTGCTGCTTCCCAGGGAAGCTCCCCACAGCCCCAGCCTCCTTTGGGACAGCTCTGTGGGTTTGCTGCCTTAAAGCAACATCATGTCTTCTTGTGTCTCAGCACCACAATCAAAATGCAGACATGGAATGAATATTTGATGCCATGGGGCAGCAAAGGACCAGCAGCACAAGGCTCCTGGTTTCAAAGAGAAAGCACTGCCGTGCAAAGCGTGTTTTGGCTTCTCCCCCCTGCTCTTACACCTTCATCTCAACTTGCTGCCTCCAAGCCCAGTGCAGGAGTGGAGTGCACTAAACAGAGGAGAATTACACATTGCAAACAAACCTGAGGACCTGGCATATCCTGGCAAGAAACAGAAATCAACCTCCAGCAAAGCTGGATTTCACACATTCAGACTTGCAATACTGAATGTTAAACCCCAGCTGGGCACAGGTCCCTGCCAGGAAGGGACAAACTGCTGCAACCCCCAGGAACAAACACACCCACCCACCCCGTGGGTTTGGATGGTGCCCCTTTGCAGCTGCAGCTTCTGCTCTTCCAGGCACTGACAGGCAGTTCCAAAGGGAATGGAAGTCACTGTGTTATTAATCCCCAAACAAAACGCTGAAAAGTGAGTTCTCTGAAGCCATTTGGAGGGTTTAGGTGGGAACTCAAAGGCAGACCAGCACTGTGTTAACTTCTGATTCTCAAGAGATGGGAGCATCACTACCCACCAATACACACCCTAAAAACCTTCAGGCTGAATTCCCCCTTCTGCAGTGGGAACTTCCCCTCCAACCCAGCTCATTCCAGCAACATCAGAGAGGTACAAAATCAGTACAAGAAGGAAGTGGGGGGAGAGGGGCAATCAATTTGCAGTAATTCTACTTTTACATGATTGTACTGATTTTTTCCCAACCTGTTCTTGCATATTCAAATCAAAGTTTTCACAGCCATAAACTGGTGCTGAAAGGGATTAACTTCCCCTTGTTCTGCTAATAGAGCAATTTTCTACTTGCCATTAAAAACCTCGGGGTGGGAGGTGTTTGTAGCAAGGGGAACAGGGGAAGAAATGGGATTTGGCACAGGCTGCAGGACACAGACATCGTCTGCAGGTGCCAAAATTTCACAGAGGAGCTGTCACCTTGGTGCTACAATAGACCCTGTGGTAAAACAGCTCACCTGGAGCTCTCCCACTGTGCCAGGGAGGGAACAGAACTTGGGAAATCTCAGTTATGATGCCAGCTGGAAACTGCAGCCTGCAGAGAGATTAGAGAGGCTGAAAGCCCACATCTCTGCCTCAGTTTCTTCTCCTCTGAACCAGCAGAGTTCACAATCCTTTGCTGCACGTGTCCCCTCACTCACCCAAAGGCAAGGCTGAGAAAAAGGGTACTCATTTCACGTCAAAACTACAGTCCCTGGGCCAATACAAGTAAAAGCAATTGCAGACCAGTGCCTGGCAGGGACCTTATTCTCTCCTAATGCCTCCCCTCCACGTTCTCCCAGGCCTGTGCTGCAGCTCTTCCTTCAGGAACAATCAGCCCTGAGCTCCTTTGCCTCCTCAGGAATGCAGCAGGGTTATGAGAGAGAAGTTCCATCTATATGGAAATGCAGATTTCAAATATATCCATCCTGGTAATCAAATCCAGAAGAAACAATCCCCTAATATGGAGCTAATGGGAGTTGATTTTCAGTCAGCCTGAAGCTGTAAGCAATAAGCAGCAGATTTATAATGGCAGCTTTCATTATTGCTGGGCTTGTTCCTCACAGTCTACAGCAGCACAAAGCTGCTGGTCAGCTCGCTCCTGGCTTTGCCTGTATTCCCCAACCTCAACCAGCTCAAACCATGTTTCTCCCTCTCTCCAAATGGCTCTCAAGCTGCCTGGCTGCTCACAGGGGTTGGGTAAATCATGGGAGCTCAGCTTGCTTCAATAATTAGACTGCAAAGCAAGAAGGCATCAAGGCTTTCCCCACATCCCCCCCTGAGCTGTTTGCAAACACCCCTGGGGCTCTGCTGCCCCTACACTTATTGATCAGGCATCGAAATCCTGTTGCAGGTAGTGATGAGACTTAACTCCAGGGTGAAAAAGCGTCTGTGCAATTAAAAGACATGAAATCACGTGATTTAATAAGGTCAAGGGAAGTTTTGCCCCCTCGACCTTCCTCACTCAGACCTTTAGCTCTAAAGTAGTGGAAAGGGTCTGCATGGCATAAGAAATGAAGGAGCTGCTCCCCCAAAACCAGAGGGCAGCACTCAGGGAAAGGATTTGATGGCTGTCAAGGCTCAGCAGCTTCCAGGGCAGCTGAGGGACACAGTAAGGATTTTAAAGACATGGAGAAGTCAACCCAGGTCCCCCCCAGTGGGATCAGTCTGGCAGAGTGTGCAAGAAACCCATCCTTCCACCTCAGTAATCCCCAGAGGATTAAGTCACCTTTATTAAACTCTTGTTGGGATGGTTTCACCAGCAGTAAACACACCATTTAAAATAAAAGTCACCACAAATTATTTTGACCTTTTATGAAAAAGACACTGCTGCCTCAGTGACTGCTGCATGATTGCACCCTCTTATCTGCACCTACATCTATTCAGATAAGCATTATCCAGAAAATTCACTACCTGACTGGAAACAATTAGTGTCAATCATTAGTGTGCTTGGATTCCAACACAATCTTTTTTTTCAAGACTGGAGAGCACAAGTCAATATGTTAGCTAAACTCCCAGCTATATAAATTGAAAATATTTCCCTGCAGCAAAACAAAACCACGGCCTAAAAATAAACTAAGCTTCTTATAATGGAGCCAGATCAACCTCCTGGGACCCCGAGTGCCAACCAGCCCATCTGGGACCCTCCTCATTTCCATCAGCTCGTGGCAGGGAAGGATTTCTGTGGAGTTTATATAAATTTACCATTGGCAAGATATGCAGAGGGGTCCCAAAACCTCCTCTGTCTTTGTGCACATCCATTAAAAACAGATCCCTCCATCCCACACTGACCTGGGATTGCAGAGGACCAGATCTTTTACACCCAGCCCTATGTGTGTCACTCAGTTCTGCTCAGAGCTTTGGCAATGCCCTGACAGGAGCTTGGACATGGCATTTCCCAGGGAAATGTAGGTACCAGTTCAGTTCAGTGAGCCTTGCACTCGTTGCAGCTGCAGTAGAACCAGCCCCTGTGTCTCCAAGGCTGGAAATCTTCTTTCACTGCCAATAAATGTACTTAAAGGCAACTCCCTTGGAAAGGTTGGGCTACTCAAAAAGGCAGGTTGGAATCAGGACCACGCTCCTCAACAAGGTGTCAGCATCAGGACCACAACGAAGGGGCCCTGCAGCACAAAGCTGAAGTGTAAGCCCCTCTAAAACTTAGAGCAAGCCATAAATTATAAACCATTCATCGTCACCAAAGAGTCCAGCAGGTAGCAGTTAATGTAGCATACTGTAAAAATATAAACCTAACCCCTCATTTTTCTCCTGCTAAATAAATCCCTGTTCCTCTGTCAGCTGTGCCTGAAGAGACCTTGCACTGATATCACGAAATACAGAAGCACCAGGGGCCACGTCCTGCATCGCAATTGGCAAGTTAAGCAAAATGAAGTTGTGATTTCAAGGCTGCCATTGTAGTAGGAGTGATTAGAGGAGATGGGACAGGAACCCAAGGCTCCATCAGCTGCCACAGAGAGAACTCCTCCCTCCATTCCCAAGGACAACTCCAAATGCAAATTATTCTTGTAGGAGAAAGGAGTCAGGGCTGGCCTGGCCAGCCAATTAGGGCGGCTTCAAGTTCTCCTTTTTAGGTCTGATCATGAGCTGGGAATAAATCAGGGCCACAATGAAGGGAAATAATTTGGTGGCATTCTAAAAGACTGTCTTTTAAGAGCTATTTGGAGGCAGAATAAAGAGGTCTTCATTGGTTAATGGCTGTATCAAAGGGCTGAATTGATGTCAGATCTCCCACATGGACCTGTTGGGATATTCTCTTCAAAACACGGAGCTTTTCCGTGGCTACTTCTATCAGAAAGGTTCATTGACATGGTTTTGAAAAGGTCTTTTGGGAAGAAAAAAGAAAAAGGAAACTTTAAGTGTTATTATTCCACTTTCACACACAAAAGGCTTTTATTTTAAAAAAGAAATTACCATTACAAAATTCACTTCAGCATTGAAGTCAAAGCATTTCAAATTCATCTAAGGGCCGATCAAGATCTGAAGCAGCGTCAGGTCTGTGCAGTGTCGCCTTTTTCCTCCCCAAAGCTCCTTGCAGAACAAACCAAGACTGTCACCAGAGCTCCAGGAGGAAGGGCTGGCTCCAAGCAGGGCCCCACAATGGGGCACAGCTTTCCCCTGCCCCAGCAGAGCCCTGTGAACCCTGCTGTGTGCAGGGCTGGCCAAGGACACCACGCACAAAGCACCAGCTCAGGTGCCCAGGTTGCCCTGGGATGAGGCTCTTGCCTGGCAGGGCTCAGGTGTGAACCCCAAAAAAGCCCTCTGTACCCAGTCCAGCCTGAATTACTCACTCAAGTTGCAGCTGTTTTCAAAATTCCTACAGACACAAGCCCATGCTAAAGCCATTTAGCTCATCAGCTTCACTCCTGACCTAAAATGTGCTAATTTTCCCTTAGTTATGATGAAGAAGGCAGCAGGTTCACAACGCTGCATACACAGAATTATGCCAGGCATGGAGAACAGGGGTAATTTGGATCTCTGGATAGACTGGGATTGATTTTGATTTACTCTGAAATTACTTTACACCTCTCTAGATGCATTAAAACCCTTAAAGTGGCTGTAAACAATTCTTTCCTCAGACCGATGTGGTGGGGTTTGATAAATCCAAGTGAGAATCAGGATCCAGAATTCAGCCTGGGATTTTCACAACAACAAGGTATGAGATTGTGACTTCCAGGCACAGCCCCTCCCTGAAGATCTCAGGGAGAAAGGAAGACCTTTGGATTTTCTTCCCTTCCAGCTGTTCCTTTAACAGAGAAAACATGTTTCCAGTGGTGTTGTGCATCATTCCTGGGTTGTACAGAGCTAGGGATAGATTGTTTTGAGTAGAAAGACACTCTATTTCTAATATTTTGGGATGCTGCAGGATTTCCCTCTGGGAACAGCAGAGCTGGATGCCTCTCAAACACCAGGCTCCCCAGGGGAGCAGCAGCTCTTCCCAGCAAATATTAAACAGTATTTTCTGCTGGCAGCACGTGTGAAGTGCAAGTTTATCCCTAATATTAAGAGGTGAGCTTTTGATGCTCTGAGGCAGGTCGAGAACAAGAAGCTCCTGTGGTTACTGATGTTAACAACAGCCATGGCTCTTCAGAGGGATGAGGAAAACAGGGTGACAACAAACACTTCTTTTTACATGGAGAGCAGCTGCCCAAAGTCCTGGCTTGAGTTGTTTCAGAGTGAGATTTCTCCACGTAGAATAGGGAAAACAGCCTTCAGATGAAGCTTCCATGCAGCATTCCCTCCAGACACCTGCTGGGAATGTCCTTAAACTCCCCTGCTCCCTCCCCAGGCACATCCACAGCATGTGAAACCCCAGGTTTGAGAGCAGTGCAAACAGACCCATAAATTCTTTTGTTTACAGAGCTCTGGCCTCCAGTGCTTGAAAGCATAAAATTGCTGTAATAACAACTATCCAGAAAGCTCTTTGGATAATTAACAAAGCTGACACGACAAACAAACCCAAAGAGGCAATTCCCCCAGCTCCAGCATGAAATTAATGTGTTCTTTCTGCCCTCTGAAGGCTGCAGAGAGGGAAATGCTGTGAGTCAGGGCACTGAGGTCACCCCCATGACTTCATTGCGGGCACATCATCAATAACCCATTTGCTGCACGAGGTATGTTTGCTTTTGTCAATGTGCTGCTTCCTGTCCTGCCCAGGAGATCCAAACCAATGCCCAACCATCGAGACTTCCAACCTGTTTCAACCTCTGAGTGTTTCTGCCTTGTAGGAAAAAAGTGGAATGAAACTGCTGGACAGTCCTCCCTCCTGCCTGAACTCAGGACAAAGATCAAGGAGGTGGTGGAGGAGGAGGTCTCTGGCATGCCCAAGAGCCCCATCTTTGATATCTTTATATCAAATCCCTGCTGTAGCTGTCACCTTCAGTGTCCCACGTTGCCAAAGTCACCCACAATTCAGGAAAGCTTGGGATTTGTGCATGCCTGTGGCAGGACATTCCAGCAGTGAGAGCTTCTCCAGCAGTAGCAGGCTGGGAAACCAGGACGTGGTTCTTAAACCACAATTCAGCATCAACTTCTGCCAGATCTTGGAGCAAAGCACGAGGCCACTTGTCTCTACAGGCACCCACATTTCTAACAGCACAGTTAAGTGCATCCAGTCCTTCCAGTGTACAGAAGAGCCACTTGTTCCAGCAGCATTTAGAACTCAAGACTCCCAGAATGTGGAGTGGAACAAGGGTCCCTTTCATCCTCTTCAGCACACAAGTCACCTCTCTGTCAGGGTGGCAGCTATACTTAGACTTTCCTCTTTTCTTGGGGCCTTTTTATCACTTCCAAGCAGAGCTTTGTCCCACCTTTTATCAATGCCCTCACAGTCCCTTCCTGTGTGTGTGTTTTTAAAGCACTTGACCACAGTCAAAACCTGACTTTGGGTGTAAAGACTCAGATTCATATTCTGTGACTGCTCATTTAGGACAGGGCAATAAAAGCTTGTTGACTTAGAGCAAGTCAAGTCACACTTCACTGGAAAGGATTAAAAGGAAAAAAAATTGCCCTTCCTTTATGGTTCTTCATTAGAGGTACAAGTTGTTTGAAAGCCCCAAAGCTTTCAGTCAAAGACGTTGGCAGGATTAGCAAATAAGGGATTCAGTTTAATAAGGGAGTTGTCAGCACGACCCCTTCTTTTACAAACTGGATGTGACAAAAGGCAGCATTCTGCCCGCCCCTTATTGCACTTCCAGGGCACTTCAAAAGAGGGATGCTTCCTTCCCAAACCTCAAACTGGCTTCACAGAAATCAATCTCCTCTCACAGCCAGGGGAGGACGAATAAGACAAAGAAAATCTCCTCAGCATGTCTTTAATATCAGCATCCAGCCTGATTGCTGTGCACTCATTTCAGATAAGGTTTCCTGGCAACCTCGGGGGGTTCTAATTAATATTGGGCTGCTTTTCCACCCCCTGGATCTGCCTCTAAGATCCAAGTACAACTAAAACCAATGTTGTGACCATGTTAGTTCAAAGTCAAACACCTTGGAAGAAGTTAGACATTTTAACATCAGAGGCACTCCCTGAAGTGACAAACCCGACTCTTACAAATGAGATTCTAAAATTCTTCAGCTGTTTTTGCTCTCACTTTGTGCCAAAACCTTGCTGGGGCTGTCTCACATACACCAGTGTGATTTAGGTAGGTCAGGACGATTTGAGAGGTGTAAATCTCAGATACCAGTGAGGTTTGAGCACTGTAAGAGTCACAGGATCATGAAATGGTTTGGGTTGGAAGGGACCTTAAAGCTCATCCCATTCCACCTCCTCTAGACCAGGCTGTTCAGACAAAATTGGGTCAGCATTTTTTCTGTGGTAAGTAGAACATCCAAGACACACAAGACCTTCCTCTTTTCCTAAACTGACCCAGCAGAGCTTTTGGTGTTTGAGGTTTTCCTCCCCCACCACCAATGAACTATAACATTCACGTGCTGTCATTGCTGTAATGCCTGCAGGGATGGGAGACACAGTCACTGCCCATCACACACTGATGGAAGGAGCCCAGAGTCATCAGTATCCTTCCTCAGCTTAGCTTTATGCCTATTGGCACTGGTGGCATTAAATCCCAAGCAGTCAGCTGCAAAACCTCTGGTGAAAAGCATGAAACAGCCACAAGAGGCATCCCAGAGGTAAATCTGTGTTACATGCACAGGACTAAAGCCTCACTTAACAAGACGAATGGCCCCAGCAGTGTGAGCACAGTTAAGTGCATTAAGGAAGTATAAAAGTGTCTCTAACCATGACAAATCCCTCACACAGCCCCAGCTGCACAGCTGGAGCCTCCTCCTTCCTGGCCAACACAAAGAAACAAGGCAGTTGTGATCCAGGACAAGGCAAGACAGCACAGAAGGAAAGGGGGGAAGTGATGTATTGGCTATGGGGAAAGTCTCAGCCATTTAACCAGCAAAACACATTAAGTGCTTTTCCTCCTGAGCACTTGGAAAGACACTTTCACTTTGCAGTGAACTGAAAACCAGCAGAAAGGGAACTGGGCAGATAAACAATATCAATAGCAGTTGCATTCAGCTCTTCCCTCATTTTAAGTATTTTGGGGTTCTCATTTCAGAGTTCTCCCATTAAAGTAGCAGATTTCCACAGTGATCAAAGTCTGTCCCCAGCAAACTCTACTGCAGCTTTTGTTGTTTTAAAGCACTTCTTCACAGCAGGAAATGGCAAAACTCAGCAATTATCAAACACTTTTTCCCTCCTTTCAAGAACTGCTACAGACTCTGGGTCAATCAGGACTAGCAAAACAAAACAAAACCAAAAAAGAGACAGGTAAAAATCAAAGTGACAAAGTCAAGGTTGGAACCATATTAAAGCACAAGATAAAGCTCAGATGTGACATGATTTTCAGACTAAATAACCTGCTCATCTGAGAGCTCTCCCACGTCTTTAGCTTGATCTCTGCTGTTCATATAGAGAAGGATGCAAAGGTCAGGAAATACCAGATAGAGAAATGAGCTCTTACAATCTTTACTATTCCCAGGACACAGGGAAAGGGAAGCATCTTTCTGCAGTCTTTGGCACAACAAGCTTCTCAATAGTCAGCTTAGACATTTGAGTAACTCACAATCCCTGTTGTCTGGCCTTTGAGTTGCATAACCTTTGCATTGACAGTAGGTTTTCAAGGTTGTTCTGAGGGGTTTTATTCCCTTTCCCTTCCACGTGAGCCTCCTGCAAAGCTTTAGTGCTGAAAGGTTGCCAGCAGTACTCAGTGTTAGAAATTGAGACAGCAAAGCCTGCTGCTTCTTTTGCAATGAGAGCAGGGGGAGATTACTGTTTGCCTCAGAAGAAGGAAAATAAGGGTTTGGAACAAGGCTCATCACTCAGAACCCCCCTGGCTTCGTTTAACACCCTGAGAACATGCCCTGGAGCCACACACTCCACAGAACCTCAGCCACATTCATGATTTCTGCTCTAACAGCATCCAGATACTGGAGGTTTTAAGCAGGAGTTGGTTTTGAAGCCAGTAGAGACCCCTCAGCTCCCAAACCCATTGTTTTTGTCATTCTTGGTATTGGCTGCTCCTTTGACACTAGAGACCATCTCCCAAACCCATTGATCCCCCTCCTCTCCACCCAAAAAGCTGCTTCACAGCCCTCTGTTGGCCAGAAAACCCTCAGCCTCAGATGACTTTTGAGTTTGAAACTGCCCCAACAGTAGCAGCTCTTCTCCTTCAACACTTCCTTAATTTCCACTGCTTGAATCCTCCTGCTTTTCCAGGACACGGAGTTTAAACTCTTGGGGATCCCTCGGGAGACTCTCTGATTTTATGGAGTTATTTGCCAGGGGTGCAGGTGCTTCTTGCCAAGGCACCACTGCCCTCACAGCCTCAGCATCGTGGTGACAACATGCTCTAAAAATACCACACAAATTAAAATTAAGCAGCTTCAAAAAAGCCATGACAGAGCTGCCCCACCACAGCCCCCTCAGGACACCATCACTGGCCTGAGGCAGAAGATCCTCACCCAAACCAGCTGCTTTTTTTGCCCCTTTCCACCATAAACACCCTCCCCAGATGGAGCTGAGGGCACAGAGAAGAGGGGACTTAAAAAAACCCAAACCCCTCAGGCTTAAAAAGTGTAATTTTCTTGCCCTTTAGACCCCTCTAATGCCTCATTTATCTTACTTGCTGTTTTTATCACGTTGTAACCTGTTGTGCTGCTCAGCATCAAAGAACATTGCTTTATTGTGACATTTTCAAATGAAAACTACATAGCTTCCCAAAGAGTGTTCATTTAGCTTGGCAACTTCCATGTGTGGCAGGGAGGAGGAGGAGGGGGGGGAGGACA
>JAWWTY010000055.1:2990610-3016564 GCA_035222235.1 Margarornis squamiger
CATCCATCCATCCCTCCATCCATCCATCCATCCCTCCATCCCTCCATCCATCCCTCCATCCCTCCATCCATCCATCCATCCATCCATCCCTCCATCCATCACCACTCTCCAGCCCAAGTCCCACCTCCAGGTGCACCAGCATTACCTCATATCTTTGCTCAGTGGGGTTTTTTCAGACATATATGCTTTGTTTTGGTTTAGTTTGGGGTTTTTTTCTTTTTTCTTTTTTTTTTGGAGCATTTCTCCATCATTTCCAGTAAGGAAATGGCAACAAATAATGAACCTTTCATATTGTCTTTTCCTGCACCTGGTGCTCTCAGGAGCAGGAGGCTGGGAGAGAGGGACCCAGCAAACAAATCCTCCCTTTCCCACTCCGTGCATGAGGTGGCTGATGAATTGTCTCCGGTGATTACAAGTGGCTCTGCCCTCTGTGGCAGGAAAACCCCATTTCCTACAGTCCAGGCTCTGCTCTGGTGCTGCTCCAGCTGCACAGTGGGAAACCGTGGCCCTCAGGGCCAGGTGGCTCCCTGGACCTGGTGGCTTTGGCCGTGGCATCAGTGGGATAAAATCCAAACTGCACAGCAAAGCAGAGACCTGGGAATAGCTGGAATCAGTCCCAGGGCAGGATCTCAGCCCAGAGGTGCCACCTGCCCGTCCCGCTCTGCCAGTGTCCCACTGTCCCCCACCACAGTGGGTGTCCCCACTCACACAGGGGGTTCTGCCACCTGCTCCTCCCTGTCCCTGCTCTCCGTGGGGCACAGCAAGTGTCACCCTCTCACGAGGAACAGGCAGAAGGTTTAGAGGGCTGTAATTGAACCCAGCAGTGTTTCTGGAGGAGGCTTTTGATGAGGAGCAGGGCACTGAGAGGAAGGAAGGGGCCAGGGGAGCTGCTCCATGAGGCACAGATGGGGCTGGGGGCTCCTCTCCTTTAAAGTCCCATCTGAGTGAGAGCTGAGGAGAAATCAAAGCCCCAGTTCTTGGGTGGGGGCAGAGATTCTGAGACATAAAATGGTGCTTATTCATGCCAGAGCCTGACTTTGCAGCAGCTCTGAGCAGTGTCAGGGGGTGGGGTCTCTGTGCCCGTTCCCTTTGGTTCAGCGGGACCCTCCTGCTGTCACCAGCCCTGCAGGACACCTACATTTCCCCCGTGGTGTCCCGGGCAGCAGGGAGGGAGTGGGCAGTGCTGTCACCCCTGGTTTTGCTGGGAAAGGGGCTTTGGTCAGTGTGGTGCTGAGTGTGCTCCTGGTGCTTCCCCCAGCACCAAGGATGAACCAGCACTTGCTTCTCCTGGCTCCCACAGAGCAAAGACAGACACCAACTGTTCTTGTTTTTCAAGCTGCTTTTTTTTCCCCCTCTGTCCTTCCCTAAATCCCCTTCCAGCCTCCATGTGTTCCTCTGGAGATGAAAGCACAGGGCCTGGATTGTGCCTGGGGGACATTTGTGCTGCTGGAGAAGGGTTTGGTGGCTGTGCAAATGCAGCTGCTGGTGCTGCTCTGAGGGGCTGCTGCTCTTCCAGGGGAGCTCTCAGAGATTTCACAGGATCACAGCTCACGGGGCGATGTCTTGGTGTTGGTTTCTGCCCACTTTGCAAACTCCAGAGGGGCCAGAGTCAGCCCAGGCTCGCTCTGCTCTCACAGCACGTCTTTTTCACCTCCTTCTCCCCTTTTTCCACCCTAAACACTGACTTTTCTCCTCCCCCCAAGGGTGCTCCTGCAGTCTGGGGCTGGTTTACCCCAGTAAACCCTGCACGATGCCACCCATCACCTTCCAGGACCTGCCCCTCAACATCTACATGGTCATTTTTGGCACCGGCATCTTCGTCTTCGTGCTCAGCCTCATCTTCTGCTGCTACTTCATCAGGTGAGCCGGGGGCTGTGGTGGAGGGTGGGCACCCCTGGCCATCCCCAGCCCTTCCCAGCCCTCCTTGTTTTGTCCCAGAACACGGGGACAAACCCCCCCTGCCATCGTGGTCCCCTCTGTTCCCTGAGGCTGGAGCAGGGCAGGAAATGCAGGAAGGGGCTCCTGTTTTCCAGGGAGCCATAGGAGGGACACATTGTGCTGGGCAGGGAAGGAGCAGTGCTGCTGGGACAGAGAGGATGTGTCTTTACATTACTCCCTGTGCAGGGAGGGCTATTTTTAACCCGAGGCAGCTGCTGGTGTTCCCAGCTGGCTCAGTCCTGCCCTTCAGGATGTTCTGGCTCTGCCCATGTCCCCCTGCACCCCTCAGAAATTTTGGGGACTGTGGAAGCACATCCTGGTGCCTCGGTGGGAGTAGAAGCTCCTCTGCAAACTGTGCCCTCCTCCCCATTCCCACCAGGTTTCTGTGCCAGGCAGTTTTCCCACCCCAAGGTCACGGCGGGGCCGGGAGCTGCCGGCTGGAAATCCAGCACTTCCTGCCCTGTGAACGACTTCCCAAGGCAAACAATCGGCTGTGCCATCCCTTATCCCTGCCCTAGCCTATTCCTGCCCCTGAGCTGGTCCTGCCCACGGCCACGCTGCTCCCACAGCCCAAAAAACGCAGCCTCAGGGGTGCTTATCCCCAAATCCTGGGCGGGAAGGGTGCGTTTCCCCCTGGAATGTTCTTGTCTGTGCAGTTCGGACGGGGCTGTGAAACTCACGGTGCCTTTTTCTCTCCCCCCTTCCAGCAAACTGCGGCACCAGGCACAGAGCGAGCGCTTCGGGTACAAGGAGGTAACACCCAGGGGGTTGGGGTGGGCAGGAGGGCACACAGCAGGGACAGAGGCTGCTCGGCCCCAGTGGGCACGTTCCAAAGTGATTCCTGCCCAGAATCACCCCCTGGCTCACCCTGGCCCTGTCCCTGCCCAACTTTGCTCACTCCAGGAGGGGCAAGATCCTTCCTGGTGTTGAATCCTCTCCCTGCTTTTGTCCCTCAGGTGGTTTTGAAGGGCGATGCCCGGAGGCTGAACGTGCACGGGGTGAGTGGGGCCACCTCTGGCCCTCGGGATGGATTTGGGGTTACCAGGGATAATGCCCGGGACACATCCCATCTGCTCAGGGAGGGTCGAGGGCAGAGTGAGGGGATTGGGTGTGATGGTGGATGTGGCAGGATGGGGATGTGGTGTGGATGTGCTAATGCTGGGATGGGGATGGGATATGTGCATGCACCAGGATGCGGATGGGGTGCATGGGTGTACCAGGATGAGAATGGGATGTTGGATGTGGCAGCACTGGGATGGGGATGGGATATGTGGATGTACCAGGATGGGGATGGGGTGCATGGGTATACTAGGATGGGAATGGGATGTTGGATGTGGCAGCACTGGGATGGGGATGGGATGTTGGATGTGGCAGCACTGGGATGGGGATGGGATATGTGGATGCACCAGGATGGGGATGGGGTGCATGGGTATACTAGGATGGGGATTTGATGGTGGATGTGGCAGCACTGGGATGGGAATTTGATGGTGGATGTGGCAGCACTGGGATGGGCATGGGATGCATGGATGCACCAGGATGGGCATGGGATGCATGGATGCACCAGGATGGGCATGGGATGCATGGATGTACCAGGATGGGCACGTGACATGTGGACGTGCTGGCACATCCTGGGGACTGGGAGGGAAACCCCCTCCCCGGAGGTGGTTCGGGAACTGGGCTGAGCTCCCAGCTGGAAATCCCTGGGATTCCCCCAACCCTGGCAGGTCCCACACGTTTCACACCCGCCCTCCCCCTCGCTCTCACCTCCCACAGCAGACCTGCGCCGTCTGCCTGGAGGATTTCAGGGCGAAGGAGGAGCTGGGGGTGCTGCCGTGCCAGCACGCCTTCCACAGGAAGTGAGTAGGGGTTTGGGAAGGGGGGAATTCCCTGGCAGAATTGGAATTCCACGGCAGGATTGGAATTGCACGGCCTTCCCACCCGCAGGTGCCTGGTGAAGTGGCTGGAGGTGCGTTGTGTGTGCCCCATGTGCAACAAGCCCATGGCTGGTCCAGCTCAGCCCCGCGCCGGCATCGGGACCCTCCTGGACGAGCTGGTGTGAGCCAGCCCCGCTCCAAACCTGCCCCATCCCACGGGATCCGCTGTGGGATCGCAGCTCCACGCACACGGCTTGTCCCGCATTCCCCACCTGGGGCTTTGCACTCGCAGGTCGTCGCCTTGGTTGGGGTTTTACGTTGTCCCCGTTGTGCTCCACACGGAGCCGGGACTGCCCGGGGTTCCCTGTGGGAAGCTGAGCCCCCCCATGGGGTGGGTGGGGGTCGTGTCCCCCCCTTCCCCTTTGCTGCACAGAGTATTTTTGTACCTGATCCCCCCCGAGCCCCCGGGCTCGCCGTGGGGCGGGGGGAATGTACAGTTTTGTGTAAAAAAGTATTAAATGGTGGTTTTTCAGCCAGTCTGAACTGTGGGGGCGGTTTTGGGAGGCCAGGAAAGCCCAGGGGGGATGCTGAGACCCCCCGGGTGCCACAGGGGTGGTTTGGGGTGGTCCCCAAGAAAGCCACGGGGGGGATGTTGAGCCCAGAGGGGATCTGAGACCCCCCCAACCACTGCTGAGTGTGGGGTCACAGGGCTGTGATCCCCTAAGACTGCAAGAAATTACCCCAAACTGCCTAAAACAGCCTCAAATTGGACCTCCACTCGGCCAGGCACCTCATAAGCCACGGGTTTTTCACATGCCCAAGACATGATGACATCAGCAGTGACATCACGGAGCACTCCCCCCAGTTTGCCCATTTCCACTAATTTTTGACATGGCCAAGAGGTAAAAATGATGTCACCTGTGACGTCAGGACCTGAGGTGTAAAAATCAGTGACACCACAACCACACCCGTTTCATCTGCTGTTGGACACTGTAGGGGTTAAAAATGACGTCACGGGTGACCTCAGGAGCTGAACCGATTAATCTGTTAGACACTGTAAATGTAAAAATGATGTCACGGGTGATGTCACGACCCGAGCAGTGCAGAAGTTAAAAATGACGTCATTGGTGACGTCAGGCCATAAACAGTTTCTTTTATTGCATACTGCGTATGTTAAAAATGACGTCACGGGTGACATCAGGACGCATGCTGTTTCATCTCCTATTGCACACTTGTAGGGGTTAAATATGATGTCATCGGTGACGTCGGTACACAAGCAGTTTCACCTGTGGTTGCATGCTGTAGGGGTTAAATATGATGTAATTGGTGACGTCAGAACGCGAGCCGTTACATCTGCCATCACGCACTGTAGCTGTATTAATGACGTCACAGATGGCGTCAGGACGCAGCCTTTTTCATCTCTTATTGCACAATACAAGGGTTAAGTATGATGTAATCGGTGACGTCAGAGCGCAGGCCGTCGCATCTCTGACCCCTGCAGCTGTTAAAAATGACGTCACGGATGACGTCAGGACCCTTCCGGCGGTCAGAAGGGATTGTGCCACGTCGTAACTCGAGGGCGCACACGTCACGCAGGCGCGTGTCCATCCCATTCATCATGGTCATGAACCGGAAGGATCAAGGGTTCAACGTCACCGTGCCCGCTCCTGGGGCCGCGCCACTCATATCGAAGTCAGGGCGAGCCTTCCGCAGCTGGTTCTCCCTCTGTGCTGGCGCAGTTTGTTTTTCACCACGGCTCAGCGCGCTTCGATGGCCGCGTACTGCCTTTTTTATCCCGCACTGACCCTCTTTTCCTGCATTTTCGCCCTGAATTAGACATGTTAATTTATGCGCGTAAAGCCACGCCCCCCGCCGTCTCGCTACCCGCTTTACGGCAGGCGGGGGGTGGTTTTGCGACAGCTCCGCCTGGAGCGGGAGGCGGGCGCGGTTCCTGAGGGGGTTTTGGGGTCTGTGAGAGAATTTTGGGGTCTCTGAGGGGGCTTTGAGGTCCTTGGGGTGTCTGAGGGATCTTTGGGGCGCGTCTGAGGGAGCTTTGGGGTCCCTCGGGTGTCTGAGGGGTCTCTGAGATATCTGAGGGGCCTTTAGGGTCTCTGGGGTGTCTGAGGGGATTTTGGGCTGTCTGAGGGGGGTTTGGGGTGTCTGAGGGGGCGTTGTGGTCTCTGGGGTGTCTTTAGGGTGTCTGAGTGGTCTTTGGAGGGTTTGAGGGATCCTTGGGGGGGTCTGAGGGGTCTCTAAGGGGACTTTATGGTCTTTAGGGTCTTTGAGGGGTCTGAGGTGTCTTTGAGGTGTCTTGAGGTGGCTTTGAGGGGTCTCTGAGGGGTTTTTGGGGTCTCTGTGGTGTCTGAGGGGTCTCTGAGGGGTTTTTGGGGTGTCTGGGGTGTCTCTGAGGGGTCTCCGGGCGCTGCTGCCGAGCAGGGATGTGTATTCAGTGTGGGTTTTAGCGCGGGGGAGGCGCTCCATGGGTGTGAGCGGGCTGGGGCCGGAGGGGGGTCCTGGGGGTCCCAGGGATCCCGAGGAAGGTCCAGGGGGTCTGGATGGGGGTCCCAGGGATCCCAAGGAGGGTCCAGAGGGTCTGGATAGGGGTCCCAGGGATCCCAAGGAGGGTCCAGGGAGTCCATATGGGGGTCCCGGGGTACTGAAGGGGAGTCCTGGGGGTCTGGATGGGGGTCCTGGGGTACCGAAGGAGAGTCCTGGGGGTCTGGATGGGGGTCCCAGGCAGCCGAAGGGGGGTCTGGATGGGGGTCCCGGGCAGCCCCCCGGGCCCCCCGCGGCCCCTCGGGCCGAGGAGGTGCTGCTGCAGGCCGTGCGGTCCCTGCGGAGCGATGGCCCCGGAGCAGTGCGGGCCATGCTGGAGGCGGCGGCCCCGCCGTGGCTCCCCGGCAGTGTTGGTGCTGGCCCCGCGGCGCTGGGCGAGCTGGCGGCGGCGCTGGGCGAGTACGCGGCCCCCCCCGGCAGGGAGCAGGATGGTGCGGAGCCCCCCGGCCGGGACAGAGAGTGCGCTGCTGCTGCGGCAGAGAGGGCAGAGCAGGCGGGCGCCGTGTTTGTGCTGCTCCTGAAGAAGCTGGAGGATGCCAAGAGCCAGGAATGCCCCGGAGCGCCTGCCCTGCGCCGGGTGAAGGGACACATGTACATCTTTGCTGTGACACACCTTGTGGAGCGGCCCTGGACGACCCCGAGGAGCAGGGCAGTGGCTCGGGAGCTGCTGGAGCTGCTGCTGCAGGCTGCAGGCTGCGGGTCCGTGGCTGAGTTCCTGCGGGGAAAGGATGGGGACGAGGAAGGAGCATTCGGAGCGGTGATGGGGCTCCTGAAAAAGGAGTTAACCAAGTGAGTAGGGAGGGGAGGGTGGGGTGGTGGGGTGGTCTCTGTGGAGGAAATACTGGAAGCCTTTGAGAATATGAGCTCAGGCATGAGATATAAAGGGGGCAAGTAATATTTATTAATTAATAAATAAAACACACTGTTGGAGGTCAGGAGCATTGCAAATACCCGGTAATGGAGGATGCTGGGGGAGGATCAGCTGGAGTGCTGTCAGCTGAGAGGCCCAAGTGCCCAGGGAAGGAGCACTCCCTATTCCCAGTGTTCCCTGAGCCAGTGTTTGTGTCTCCAGAGACACCTGGAAGCGCAACCCCGCCACGAAACACGTGTTCTCCTGGACACTGCCCCATGTCACCCGGCCCTGGCTGGGCCCTCACCTGGAGCGAGTCCTGCCGCCCGCACTGCTCATCTCCGACGACTTCCAGGAGGAGAACAAAGTCCTGGGAGTGCAGTGCCTGCACCACATCGTCCTCAACGTGGTGAGGGAGTGGGGATGTTGGATCCCTTTCTTGTGTTGTTTGAAGGAAGGGTCAGTCACGGGATACCCTGAGCTGGAAGGGACCCACAGGGATCATTGATCCCACTCCTGGCCCTGCACAGACACCCCAGCAATCCCATCCTGTGCCCCAAAGGACCATCCAAATGCTCCAGGAGCTCTGGCAGCCTTGGGGCTGTGCCCACTGTCCTGGGGAGCCTGGTCAGTGCCCACCACCTTCTGGGGGAAGGAGCTTTCCCTGAGATCCATCCTAATCCTGCCCTGGCAGAGCTCTAGCCATTCCCTCAGATGGATTGGGCTCCTGTTAAGATTCCCAGCTTCTATCCATGGTTCTGCTGTTAGCCAGCAATTCTGCCCCATCTTCCACGCTGACCCTGTGTGGTTAAATCTGTGCAGTTCTTACAACTGTAACACCAAACAAAGAATTGTTTTTGAACTCAGACAATTCACACACAGACCTGACAGCAGGAAGTATTGCCAGTGGAACTGCACAGCAGCAAAGGAAGTGGCTGCTCCTGTGCATGGCAGGGTTTAATCTGCATTTACAGCACCTGTGAGCAGAGTGCCTCATGCCCAGGGTGTCCCAGGGTTTGGGAGGGCAGTGCTCTTTCATTAGGCTGTAGCTGGATGTGATGCCCAGGACTAACACCCTGCTCTGTGTTGTTGCAGCCAGGTGCAGATCTGTGCCAGTTCAACAGGGCCCAGGTGGTGTTCCATGCCCTCTACAACCACCTCTATTCTCGGGAGGCCCCTCTCATCCAGGTAGGACACCTGAGCTGGGTTTTCATCTGCCTTGTGGAGTTGTTTCTCTGCCCCACCATAGCTTAGGGCAGGAGGAGGCAGAGCCTGTTGCCTCTCACAGTCCAGTCAGGCTGTTACCAGACAGAGTAACTTGGGAGATTCCAGGGAAATACCAATGCAGGGGGAAGCCTCATACCCCATTCCAGGGGGCAGCCTTGCTGATAGAGCAGGTAACAGGTAGTGGGAGTAGCTGGGTCTGTCGGGTGGAGGTGGTCAGAGGGTTGGTGTTTTGGAGAGAACATGAGCAGGATTGCTCAGCTCCCATCTCTCCCCACACCAGGCCGTGCTGCTGTGCCTGCTGGACCTGCTGCCAGTTCTGGAGCGATCCCAGCGGCACCAGGGCCAGGTGAGAGCCCCTTCCCAGTGGGACGAGGTGCTGCAGCTGGTCCTCACACACATGGAGGCAGAGCATCGGCTGGCGCTGCGCAGGGTGTATGCGGGCACCCTGCCTGCCTTCGTGGGGAGGTGAGAGCTGTGCCCAGGGCCCTGCCCGCCTTCATGGGGAGGTGAGAGGGGAGAGCTGTGCCCAGGGCCCTGCCCACCTTCATGGGGAGAGGGGAGAGCTGTGCCTGGGAACCCTGCCCACCTTCGTGGGGAGGTGAGAGGGGAGAGCTGTGCCCAGGGCCCTGCCCGCCTTCATGGGGAGAGGGGAGAGCTGTGCCCAGGGCCCTGCCTGCCTTCATGGGGAGAGGGGAGAGCTGTGCCCAGGGCCCTGCCTGCCTTCATGGGGAGAGCGGAGAGCTGTGCCCAGGGCCCTGCCCGTGTGGGGAGGGAGAAGTGAGAGGTATGAGGCATATGCAGGACCCCTGCCCACCTTGAGCAGGTGAGAGGGAGAACAGAGAGGTGAGAGGTACCAGGTGTGTGCAGGGCCCCTGTGTGTGAGGAGGTGAGAGCTCAGAGCTGTACCTGGGGGCTCTTCCTGAGGAGGTGAGAGCAGTTGACCCCATGGGGAAGGCCCCTGGCCTCGCTATCCAAGGGTATCCTCCCCCCTCAGGGTGTGTTTGTGCCTGCAGACTCGGCATCCTCATAGTGCGGCACCTGAAGAGGCTGGAGCGAGTCATCCTGGGCTATCTGGAAGTCAGTGATGGCCCTGAGGAAGAAGCCAGACTGGGAATACTGGAGACACTGCAGTGCACCATAGAGCACGCCTGGCCCAGGTACCTCTGGGGTGGCAGATTCTAAACACAAAAAACCCTGTCCTGAACACAAGCCCTATCCTGAGTGTTTCCACTTAAAAAGCTGAAGTTACTGTTGCTTGAGGAAAAGGCCCTGAAATCCTAAGGGAGAATCTGTCCCAGGGAGGAGTCACTGGCATTACTGCTTGCCTGAAAAACCTGGCCCCAAAATTAAGCCGGGTCCTCACTTTGATCTGACTTGTGCCTGTTCTGGAAGCATCAGCTTGGCTATAAATTAAATCTCTGTGGAGCAAGCCCCGTGCTGTGAATCAGGCTGTCCAGTGCCAGCATTCCTGACACACCATCCCAAGGTTATCTGTGTGTCCAGGCCTGTCCCCTCCTGCCTCAGGCAGCTCCCAGGGACTGCCCAGCCAAGGCTGTGCTTGCCCCTACCTTGGGAAGGGTTTGGGATGAGGTGTGGTGGCTGTGTCCCTTGCAGGATGCCGTGCAGGCTCCCCGTGCTCCTCAAGGCCCTGCTGAGGCTGATCTGGGATGTTCACACGGACAAGGGCCCGACGCCAGAGCCTGTCAGAGCTGCCCTGCTTCAAAGGGCCACCCAGTGCCTCATCCTGCTGGATCACTGCTCCCAAGGGCAGGTGAAGGTGAGTCAGGGACTCAGCACCTCAGGAGGGGTGGTGTGGTGTGTGCAAGTGCCCAGTTCCTTCCTCAAGAATCAATCTTCCACCTCCCCAGCATCAATAATTGATGTGACTCGATACCTATCGATCTATGCTTTGTGCAAGTCTCTTCCAACAGAGCTGGGGAAGGGCTGGCAACACCATAAAGCCCACTGTGAGGTTTTTTTCTCCAGTGCCAAGGCAGTGGGAATGATGCTGTTCTTGTTCCAGGTGCTGCTGGAAGGGGTGTACAGCAGCTGTGAGGAGAACCGTGTGCGGGAATGCATCAGGAAGGTGCAGGAGAGCACATGAGGAGGCTGACAAAGCCATCCCAGCTTTTGTACAGTAAAATTGATTTATTTATTTAAAGTTGCTGTCTGTCTTGTCCTACCTGTTAGCCCCATACCTCCCATGTCCCCCAAAATACACCTGTGTGCTCCCTGGGCCACGTGTGGCTTCTCTAGCTCTGGCACAAAGCAGCAGTGCCCTCCAGGTCAGTGCTTTCCTGGAGCACAGCCCAAGCTGAGCTTTTTGTGGTTGCAGAAGAGATGGGGGATCTTCTTCCTTAGAGTTGTGCTTCATCCAGTTGTACAAACTTGCCGCCATTGCCTGGGATTGGGACAGAAACCCTGCTTTTGTTAAGAGAAAATTTTTCATCTAGAGTATAAAACAAGGAGTTGTTGAAGGTCCTGCACAGTGGTGAAAGCTGGAGTGACAGATCTGGAGTCCTGTCAGTCTGTACAAAATGGGATCAGGGAGGCCTCAGGCTGCTTTTGTTTTGGTGGCTGGCTCTGTTTCTTCTTCATATTCTATTTCAATGTAGGGACGTTTTCTCCTGGCTGGTCCTTTCAGGGGTGTTTTCCCTTTAGATTTGGAGTGGGAGGCTTTCTTCTCTACTTCTTCCTCTTCTTCCTGCTCCTCTTCACTACTTGTCTCCAACTTATCCATGTCCTGAGAAAGAATTGTATGACAAAAGTGATGTCAGAGCACGCTGTGTAACTGAACCTCCTCTTTCTCCAAAATTACCTCCTGTATCCAATTCCATTCTATAATCCCTGGCTCCCAGCTGTGTAACCAGAGTGGAGTGGATACACTGCAGTCTGACTGTATCACTCCCTCCCACAAATCTGATTTGGCTGGTTTTACCCATCACCAGAGGCACCAAAGGGCAGAGGTGACTGTCCAACAGCTCAGTCTGACAGTTTATACCTGGTGTTTCACCTACCTCAAAGTCACTGAGGTCACTGTCCTCTGCTTCCACAAACTCCCTTTTATCCACATCCTGCAAGAAACAGAGTGAGCAGCTGGGACCGAGCACAACAGGGCCACCACTTGCACACACACACAAGCTTTCTGAGCTCTCCTGATGTCTTCTCCTCACCCTGCAGTGCCCAGCACACAGGTGACCACAGCCCAGCACCAGGGCAGGGCAGGGCTTTACCTCATCATCTTCCTCTTCCTTCTCTGCATCCGACTCGCTCTCGCTCTCTGCACCTTGCTGTTGCAGGGCTTTGTCAAAGGCGTGGATGGGGAAGTTGTAAATGTCTCCATACTGGAAAAAAGGGGGATTTTCTGTAAGTCACGGGAGCAAGGCAGACTTTGATGGTGGGGCATCGAAAGTCTGCACAGAGGCAGTGTCAGACTGAAGTGAACATGTGGATCAGCCCATTCCCCAGTTCTGAACCCTCCCTCCTGCACAAAACACGAGGGGCTCTGTGCTCTGGGGGATCCTGTCATCCCCCACCCCTCCCATGTCCCCCCCAGGACCAGCAGCACAGGGGCAGCAGGAGCACTGTGTGCCCCCAGCAGGATCCTTACTGTGTCCTGCTTCAGTCTCTCCAGCAGTTCCTTCTCGATGGCATTATCCAGCTGAGCAGCAATCAGGGCTTTTTCCTAATGGAGGGAGAGGAGCTGTGTGAGGCTGAGGGACAGGAGGGGCAGGAGCAGTGACAAGAGGGGACAGAAGGGACGTTGTTACCTCTCGCCTCCTCTCCCGCCTTTCGATCTTCCTGCGCAGCGGGACGAGCTTCCTCCTGCAGGGAACAACAGCCAGGTGTGAATCTGCCACCCTCTGGGGAGCAACAACCAGCAGTTTCATCATTTAGAAACGTGGCTGCAACTTGTGTAAGTGTCCTGGGGGGCACCAGTGGTGTCCCTTACTGTCTCTTGAGGGTGAGCTTGCGGATGCGGATCAGGTACTGCGTGATCTTGGTGAACCTCTGCTTGCACTTGTGCCGGATGAACCGCGGCCAGTAGATGAGGTTCTCGTCGATCTGCTCCAGAGCCTTCTCGTAGTTCTTGTTTAGCAGGACCTGGGGGCAGAGGGGAAGAGCTGAGTTACAGAGCAGGGACGTTTGGGAGCAGTCACATCGCTCCCAGAATCACTGAGGTTGGAAAAGCCCTCCAAGACCATCAGGTCCAGCCTGTGAACGATCCCCACCTTGGCACTCAGTGCCACATCCAGTCGTTTCTTGGACACCCCCAGGGATGGGTGTTCCACTCCAGCACTCCCCTGGGCAGCCCCTTCAAACAACCCTTTCCAGGAAGAAACTCCTGATGTCCAACCTGACGCTCCCCTGCCACAACCTGAGGCCATGTCCTGTCATCCTGGGGACACCCTGCCCCTCAGAAAGGCCACCAGAGCACCCTCTGCCACCCCTCTGCCCCCCTGAGCTCACCCGCTCCCAGAGGCGCCGGGGAAACGCCGCCCGCTCGATGGTCTTCATGTACAGGTAACACCGACCTGGGAACAGGGAACACAATCCACTGGGCACATCCCCAGAGCCAGGGTGCCCTCAGGCACGTGCCACTCACTCCCTGCCCACCCACGGGCTCGCTGCAGCATCATTTAGGTTGGAAAAGCCCTTCAAGGGCATCCAGTCTAAGCTGTGCCCAATCCCCACCAAGTACCATGTCCAGTTATTCCTTGGACACCTGCAGGGATAGAGACTCCACCACCTCCATGGGCTCCCCTTCCACTGCCCAACCACCCTTTCCATGAGGAAATCCCTGCTGGTGTCCCAGGAGAGGGCACCCCACCTTTCTCCTCACGGATGGTCGCGTACTGGCTGTTGGCCAGCGGGCAGGAGGAGCGGTTGCACAGCCCCGTCAGGTTGTACTCGTTGCGACAGAAGTTCTGGGTTTTGGTCCTGGAAAAGAGGTGGGAGGGAATCAGTGAGGGAAGGGCAGGAAGACCCCACTGCCCACCCAGCCCCTCACAACCCACATGTCCTTATGTGGCCGTGGTGGCACAGGGGTGACACAGAGGGGACACACTGGGGTTTGAGGGGCACCCAAGTGTGTCCCTCCCACTCCTCTCCCTCCTGGATCCCCCCACACCCCACCCTGTCTCCCCAAAAACTCACGTCATCTTGTAGGAGCAGAACTGCCTGTTCCCCAGCATGCTCCACACGACCTGCGGGGACAAAGGGTGGGTGACACACCCCGACACCCCTCACCCCGTCCCCCATCCTGGCTCCAGCAGCTCCCCCTGCGGCTCTCGTGGTGGGGGACCCCACAAACACTGGGGACCACGCTGGCAGGGGTGGTGCAGTGCCCACAGCAGGCACAGCATCTCTGCTGCTGCCACATTCCCACTTCCCGGGGCTCCGTCTGCCCCCCGGGGCAGCCCTGACAGGGGCAACCCCACAAACACTGGGGTGCCCTCTCTGTGCACCACAGGCAGGGAGAGCAGGAGCCTCAATGGGCACAGCACATCTGATGCAACAATTTCTCATTTACAGCGCCCCACAGTCTTTCTGCCCCCTGTGCCCCCCTCTAGTGGGGCTCCAACACGGCGGGACCCCACAAACACTGGGGTCCCACTGGCAGGGGAGGCTGCGGTGCCCCAAGAGGCACAGTCACAGCACATTTGCTGATGCCACATCCCCACTTACAGCGCCCCCCAGTCTTTCTGCCCCCTGTACCCTGCCCGACGCGCCTCTAAGGGGGGAACCCCATAAACTCCGGGGTCCCACTGGCAGAGGAGCGTGCTGTGCCACAGGAGGCTTCCAGACCCCCATTCACATCCCTCCGGGTCCACCTGCTGCCCCAGAGCCCCGCCGCTTTGGGGACAGGGGGCCTTTTCCCCCCCTCCACCCCACAACCCCGGCCACGTGGGTGACGAAGGGCCGGACTCACATCGTCCGAATGCATGGCGGCGGCGACAGCGGGGACAGCGACGGGGTGGCGGTGACAGGGACACGGGTGGCAGCGATCACACCCCCCGAGCACACGGTCAGGGCGCCGCCATCACCGGAACGGGACGTGACGGCACCGGAGGGCGGGAAAAGGGGGCGGGACCGGAGCGCGGGAAAAGGAGCGCGGGAAAAGGGGGCGGGAAAAGAAGGCGGGAAAAGGGGGCGCGCCCTTCCATTCTGGGGCAGCGCCGTCCGCGGGTTTTGCCGGGGAAAGCGGTTCAAAGGACTCGTGGCTGTGGGCCAGAGTACCTTTATGAGCACCGGTGGGGAGGGCGCCCTCCAAATGTGGCGGTGCAGAAATAAAATCTTGGGCTGCTCGTGCAGGAAATTTCGCTAAGGGCACCTGTGAGATAAAAAAGAGTTCAGCAAAAGGAAAGTTTCTGTTTCTGCACGTGCTGGGTGCCCTGGACACGGAGGTCCAAAAAGGCACACGCCCAGCCCAAAAATGATGCTTTTTATGTGCCCCTAGTGTTCCACCTTGTTAGTAAAATGAGAGGAGTGGGCCTTTTCTTCTGATTGGATTTGGTGTGCCCCCTGTACAGGGAGATGGGGTCTCCTGCTCAGAATGACCACCTTCTTCTGCACACAAAGAACTTGCCACATGGCGGGGGGCCCATTTCAGCAATATCATTATCTATTTTCATAATTCCCTATTCCCGAACGCAAATTGTCCCTGGCACCAGTTCCAGACAGGACCTGGTACCTTACAACATCCATGGCACGCCTAAAAAAGTAATTCCTGAGTTAATGAACTATTTGCTTGTAATAAAACCGTATTCTTTTATTTCTCACAGCACCGGTCATAAGGCATCTTTTAAATTGTGTTTTATGGCTTTAGGTTTTTGTGGGTTCATGGTGTTACTGGCAGAGAGATCCGGTGCCTGAGTTTCTTACCTGGCTTTAAAAAAAACAGCTCTTTGGTTCTTTCTTACCTTCAGCCTTGCATAAGTCTAAAGCAAGGCTGATTTCTTGATTACAGCTTAGCAATTAGCACATCTCGCTTTTCTAAAGGCTTTGCATCCCCTTGTACTCCCTAGATAAGTTAAAGTATAGGGAGCCTTTGTTTCAAAGTGCAGGTTCTGGGCAAGTGTTCCCTTTGCAGGTGCCAAAAATCCCCTTGTCCCCACCAGCTGCAGCACCTGAAATACATATATATAATTTTATATATATATATATATGTGTGTGTGTGTTTGGGGGTTTTCTTAAGGTTTTAATTTTAAGCTTTTCATAAGCTAATCCTTAAATAGAAAATAGTTAATAAAGAACTGATGTAGAATTGTTTTAGGCCAAAGTCACATATACTTCTAATGTAGTAAGAACCTTGCATTTTCACTTAACTTGCTGAGAATTTTATATATATACATATATATATATATGTATATATATATATATATATAAACATTAATCACAACTGATGTGTCTCTAAGAGTCTAAACCTTATTTCCACGTCAGTTTCTTGGAGTTCTTCAAGGAAATGAATTAATTTAATGTATGTTAGGAAGGACACACAAGCAGCTCTTGAGCAGCACAGCACGTCAAGCTACAGCAACACAGAAATGAACATTTTTAGTGTCTCCAGAGGAGCAGTGACAGAACAATGACATCTTTATTGCCAGTGGCAGTGGCACAGATGGATTGTGCCCTGTTGTTACAGCACAGGTTCATGCTGGGGTTTAGAGCAGGATCTGGAGAAAGAAATCTCCCAAAGCTGATTTAATTTTCTTTTCTTTTTGTCTGTCCTTTTCCTTTCAGGAACAGTCAGTGCTTCAAAGACCTTCACAAAGCTCCTGCACGCTGGGAGAGATGTTGATGTTCCCTGGCATGGGCAGGCTGTAACCCTAATACTGATTTTCAAGCAGAGCACACATCCCTGCACTGGCTATTCCACGTTTTCCTCCTCCACGTCGCTGTCCTCCGTGAGAGGGAATTCCCGCAGGGGTTTCTGCCTGGTGTAGCTTTGGGTTTGCATGGGACACTCCTGGCTCAGGATTGCCTGGATGGAGGAGAGGAGAAATCCTGCTTTGGTAAAAATAGTGATTAGTTTGAACAGTTGACAGGAGTCACCGACTTTTCCTCAGGGGATACAAGCTTTGAGGTAAGGGAAGAACCCTCTAAACTCTCCTGGATTTATGTGAGTTTTTTGTCCCTTTACGAGGGCAGAGTCCACCCACAACAGCAGCCACAATCCTTAGCAAGTCCATTCTTATCTCCCCCAAATCTCTGGCTTATCAACCCCCTGTACTCCAGTAAAACCCCCCTACACTGACCATCTTCTCCTCCTTGGCAGGAGGGCTGCGCAGGCACCAGCAGAGCGGGGCATAGGCCAGGTTGGTCACTCCAATGATGACCATGAGCCAGGGGAAGCCAATGGCTCGGACAATCGCCCCGCCCGTGGAGGGACCTGCAAATGGAAACATTGAGAAGGGATAAAAGCCCAGAGAGCAGGAGCTTTGTCCAGTTTGGAGGGGACCTGTGGGGCTGTGGTGATGGGGCTGCAGACTCTGTGCTCGTGGTGACTGCTGTGTGGAGGAAAGGGAGGGATAACCCAAGAGAGATACATACTGAGTAGTCCCCCCGTGAGTCAGAGCTCCCTCACTGCTATAAATATACGCTGAGTTAATCCAAATAATCATTACTATTAACTTACTATGTTGTTCTAATATTACAAATCAGCAAGCATGTTGTATTAAAAACCCCCAAAATACTGGCAGAGAATGTTTAAAGAAGGTCTGTTTTGTGTTCAAAAAGAGAAAAGAGCATCTACTTTTCCAAGGCAGCGCCTGCAGTATCTGTCTCCCTCAAGTAGTTAGTAGTTAAGCTGCCCAAAGGAGGCCCAGAAGATGAAATATTTCCCAAACCACATAACAGCAGTTCCCTGGACACGGGAAGGAAGGTGCCAGTACCGATGGCAAAGCCCATGCAGAAGGCCACGTCAGCGATGGCATAGACGGTGCCGTAGGCGGAGGTGTGGCGCAGGTCCACCAGGTAACCCATGATGGGCATCATGGAGGAGTCCACCATTCCTGCCCGGGGCAAGGAGGGGCTCCTCAGGCACTGCTGCTCTGGGGACAGAGCCTTGGAGCAGCCTGAGCACCCCAGCTTAGCCGTGGCAAAGCCCAGCTTACCTATGGCAAAGCCCAGCCCACCATTCGGGCCGATCAGCCCGTAAATGTTTTTGGCCAGAGGTACCTTTGAGAGGGGAGAGAGAGAGAGGAGATATGAGGTCAGGAGAGCTGTGGGAGGTGTGATATGGATCATGGAATCATGGTTGGGTTGGGAGGGACCTCAAAGACCATCCAGTTCCATAGGCAGGGACACCTTCCACTAGCCCAGGTTGCTCCAGCCTGGCCTTGGACACTCCCAGGGATGGGGCAGCCACAGCTTCTCTGCCCTCCCAGGGAGGAATTCCTTCCCAATATCCCACCTATCCCTGCCCTCTGGCAGCGTGAAGCCATTCCCCCTTGTCCTGTCACTCTTGTAGGCAGTGTGTCCCCACCTTTGTTGTGCCGTGGTACTCACACAGAGCAGGCTGACTCCCACCACAGCCATTCCGATCATGGAGCACAGCCACCTGCAGGTGGGACAGGGCAGGAATCCTCAGCCTGCACACCACCACCAGCAGAACTCGTGCTGAAAGCACCAGGGTGGGCTGGGCTGAGCCAAAATCTCCACTCACCGACCCATCTTGTTGGCCAGGATCCCGAAGAGGTTGGTGCCAATGAGGTAGGATATGCTGGCAGGGAGGAATGCCATCCCTGGGAGAGGGAAAGAATTAAGAAGAGTATGTCACCCCCAAGGAAATATGGGGGATCTGCACAGTTTTCATTCCCTCACTGCCACACTGGGAGAATATCACGAGTCAGGCAAGGCACCTGAACATCCTCCTGTCATAGTTCCTCCCTTTTCCACCTCTTCTCTTTGCCTCCTGCTTTTCACATGCTAAATAAAGAGGAATAAAACAACTGCTTAAGTAAAAAGCTTGGGGATCATTATGCAGCTCAAAATTAAATATTTGCTCTGCCTGCTGCTTTACCAGTTGTTTATTTTTCATATACTCTCCCGCTGACTATAAATAAAACTGATCAGCTCCATTTCCCTGAGACAACTTCCTTATTGAAACACACTGACTTGTGTTTAATTTTCTTTCCTCTCTCTAATAGCTACAGAACATGGTTAATCCTGCATGGTTAGTCCAAGCCCTTCTGGGTTGTCATCCCAGAATTATGAACTGAAGGAGACAAATAGAGAAGGCCCTTGAGTTCATTCAGAACAGCCTGTGAGATGGTGGTTTGTCCTTGAACTGTGCCTAAATCCAAACTGCTCTCAAATCCCAGGTACCTGGACATCTAGGGAATATATCTGGCATTTTCTTTGCTGTCTGCTGACCTCTGGGTGCTCTGAGTCACCTCAAACATTCCCCTGGGTGGTGTTGGGGCAGCCCTGAGTTCTTTTTCCCTGAGTTCTGTCCCTTCTCCCCACTGTCAGGATCTTGGGGTGCTGCTCTCCCCTCTCCCATCCTTGCTCAAGAGAAGCATCATCTGCTTTTATGGGATGCATGTTCCTGCCTGCCCAGAGAATAATTCAATCAGGAGCAATCTCATCCCCCCTGCTCCCAGCCTACAATCCAATTTGGGATCTGAGTGCAGCCCAGGGCACCCCCTGGGTGATTCCTGTGCCAATTGGGTTTTATAACCATTAGTTTTTATTTCTGCAGCAAACACAGGCGCTGTTATCTCCCCATCACATTTCCCAGACAGCTGGTGAGCAGCAGGTCCCACCCTGCCCTGCCTGGGATGCTTGCAATGACCTCCTTTCACTCTGAGCAGCCCCTGCAAAGCCCATCTGGCCTCCACCATTCCAGCCCAGCAGGAGCCCATTATGTGCCCTGCAGAAGATGGGCATCCACGGGCATCCTGGGCACCAAACAGCCTCCCTTCCCCGTTTCTGCCCTTGTGGGGAGCCTGATTCTATGCAATTTCTTCAATAACAGAGCAAAGCACGTTGTGCAGCTGTGGCTAAGGATGTTTCCAGCTCAAATTGGAGCCCCACACAGCCTGGGATCGCTCGCCCCCTGTGAGTGAGAGCATATGTTTCCTTCTTTTTTTTGGAATTATAGAAAAGAGATTTCAATCCAGCTCGCAGCGCCCAAGCAGGACCTGGTTCTTTGATCCCTGGAGGCATCCAAGAAACAGCTGGATGTGGCACTCAGTGCTCTGACAAGGTGATGGTGGGGTCACAGGTTGGACTTGATGGTCCTGGGGGTTTTCCCAAGTGATCCTGTGATTCTAAAGTCTGTGAGGGTGAGGAGTGGAGGCTGCAAACTCAAGACCTACCGAGCTGCCACTGCGGGGAGCACATGGTTTGCATCATCCAGATGGGCAGGGTGGGCTCCAGCATGGCCACCCCCATGTTGGAGAAGCAGAGGGCTCCTGGTGGGGAGAAATGCTCTGTTTTATTGTTTTACTGTATAATTTTGCTGCTGTTTCGAGCAGGCACGAGGGAATCTTTAATCAGGAGATGCACAAAGAGAGCAGGGTCTGTGCCAGCATCCACCTTTACCTGCAGCCACCAGGATGTAGGGGTCTCGCAGCAGGGTGGACACTGGGGTGGCCTTGGTGCTCTGCGGGGAGTCCAGGGGGGTTACATGGGCTGGGGGCTGTGTGTGCACTCACCTGGCCCTTGGCACTGCCCTCTGCCCCGGGGGGATGTGCCCTCTTGCCTCACCTGGCTGTGCCCAGGTGTGCACTCACCTCTGGGGAGATCCTGGAGGGCTGCAGGATGCACAGCTGCAGGGCTGGGGAGACAACACAGCTTGGTTTTTTGCAGGCAGCACCCCTTAAATCCTCCTTTCCCTCTGGCTTTCCCCTTGAGCCTGACCCCTTCCTCCAGCAGAACCCCCGGGGATGCAGGAACTGTGTTTGGGGCCATGGCTGGATTGGGGGGTGGCTCCCAGCCCTGCTCCCACAGGAGACAGCACCAAAACTGCCCAGAGTGGAGTGGCTTAGGAGGGGTTTGTCGACCCCTGAACAGTCAAAAGTGCAAATGCTTTTGTCTGGCTGCCAGCTGGGAGTGGCCAGCAGAGCATGACAGAAATTGGCTATGGAAAAGAATGGGATTACACCAGAAAGTCTGATATGTACGAGGCCCACGTTTCATTTTCCCAAAGCTCTTACACGCTTCATTAGAGATATCTCTCCTTACATCTGGGCAGAGATGGGAACTGGGGCTGTAATTTAATTAGCTCAGTACTTCCCATGGAAAATGCACATTCCTGCTGACTCTGCTGTGGCACTCAGAAGGCTCCCAGGGCCTTTAGCTGTGACACAGCAATGGGAGGAAGCACAGGACACCATTGATGCTGGCAAAGTCTGATTCTTTCATGGCACAAAGAGGCTGCAGACGAATGCCTTGCCAAAGAATTCACAGTTCAAAGAGCTTTACTGAATGTGCTGTTCAAGCCATTCAAGCAATCAGGGTGTTTATTAAGTAATGAGGGATTAATTCTTATATATTGCTGTGTCAGTCATCTGGAGATTGAAAACATGTGATTTAGCACTAACACAACAAGGAGTGCTGATGGTATCACCCATCCTGTGTTAATGTGCTTCCTTCTCACAGATCCTCCCCAAAACATCCACACTGAAATCTTTTCCCATTGTTTTGGTTTGGGGTTTTGGTTTTTTGGGATTTTTTTGGTAGGATTAAGCCATTTGACTTCTCACCTCCATCCAAGAGGGCGAGGAATGCCAGGACCAGGAAGGGAGATGATTTCCCCACGAATTCATACATGATGCTCCCAAAGGGTGCCCCGACTGCAAGGGAGAGGCTGTGTCACTCCAGGGCACTGCCACCACCCCCAGCTGCTCCCTCCGAATCCCTGGGGGGTGTTTGGGGTGGGAATGTGGTTGGAAAATGTCAGGTCCCATGGAGAGGGGGAGGGAGGACATCCAGCATGGGGAAGGGGCACATCCAGGCAGGTGGAAGCCCCAGGTGATGGAGGTGCTGGGGATGAATCCCAGTGGGATTAGGGTGTCCTTACTCAGCACGCCCAAGGCCAGGCCCCCCAGGGCGATCCCCATGGCATTGCCCCTCTCGAAGTCGTCCGGGTACACGCTGGCCAGCATTCCCAGCCCTGGGAGAGGGCACAGAGCAGGGGCCATGTGGTTCCGTGCTGTGGCTCCTCTCTGGAGGCAGTCTGGGGTTTTGGGGTACCCCTCCACCAGCCAGGCAGGCTCAGCGAGGAGGAGGAGGGTGGTAATTGAACCAAGACAAGGGGAGGTGGCACAGGCACAAAGCTGAAACATTTACCTGCCACTGATGAGAAGGAGGAGCCCACGCCTTGCAGGGCTCGGGCGATGAACAGCAGGGTGTAGGTGCCTGAGAAAGCAAACACTGCAGAGGGAGGGGAGAGCTGCATCAGGCTGGGCCTTAAAACCCTGCAGAGGGTAAGAGTGGCCTCAGCTGCTCCAGTCTGGGTGTGGAGGGGGGCACAGGGACAGAGGGCTCCTTGCCCTTTCTTGTCACTCTTGTTGCTCTGCTCTCACTGCTTTCTCCTCCACGGGGACAGCAGAGAGGGCACAGACCAAAGGATTTCCTGCGGTGCTGCTGCCAGGGGAGGGCAGAGGGAAGGGCAATACTCACTGACTGTGGAGAGGAACATGATGGTGAACCCAATGAACATGGGGATGTGGTATCCTATCCTACAAAGGGAACAAAGAGGCACTGGCTCAGCGAAGGCTCCTCATTCCCCCTGGAGATCGGACCTTGCTGCCCAATCTTAACACACTGGGCTCATTCTCCTGAATGAGCTCACGAGTGCTGGTCAAGGGAGCACCCAGTCACCCCAGAGAGACAGCTCTGTCCTCCCATCCCACCCCCGTGGAGCTGAAGCCAGCACAGCTCACATGTGTCTGCAGGAGACTCAGGCAAAGGAAATCCAACCCCAACATTATAGCCATGGTGGGCTGGGAATGTGTGTTTGTTTATTTGGTGCTTGCTGGTATTAAACACCATCTGTCAGCACCTGAGCAGAGCATTAGTGAGGTTTATATTGTGATATAAACTCACAAGGCGTGTGCAGGCTTTTAGAAAAGGTACAATTCGTGCTATTTTGATGGATATATTCTTGCTGTTCTCCCCAGTTCCTGTAATTCCATGATTGCACCTCATGGTGACTCCAGCAGGAGCTGCCCATCCCTGAGGGGCTACAAACCCGGCTCTCTGACCTACCTGTTGGTCAGGAGACCCACGGAGGGGTTGACCAGCAGCTGCACCAGAGCCTTGGAGGCGAAGAGCAGCCCCACATGGACGTTCTCCTTGGTGAGGAACTCGTCACCCTCCAGGCAGCCCCTCGGGGGTGCTGGGGGGCTGCTGGGGGGCTGCAGGCTGCTCTCCGTCCCATTGAGCACCCCCAGGGGGCTGTCAGAGCCCGAGACAGTCACTGTGGTGTTGTCAAAATAGGAGAACAGGGAAGAGAAAGGAGGAGCCTTCAAGGCTGGAGGAGCTGGCTCTGTCTGGGCAGGGGCCACGGAGCTGTTGGCACCTTCATACTCTGTCGTGTAGAGGAAGGTGGGGACGATTGGCACTGGAAGAAAAGCCAGGAGAGGGATATTTAGGGATTTTGCCCCATTTCGTGGCTCGGCACAGAGCCGAGCTGAGTGGTGCTGGCCAGATGTGGGGGTCCTGGGAGCTCCCAGCACCCAGCCCTGAGCAAGGACCCTGCTAGCATCTCCTGGAGACCAACAGAGGAGCTGAGCCCTCGAGACAGCCCCCCAAGAACCTATCCCCATGCTGTACCCCTGAGACAGCCCCCCAAGGACCCATCCCCATGCTGTAGCCCCAAGAGAGCCCCCCTAGGACCCATCCCCATGCTGTACCCCCAAGGACCCATCCCCATGCTGTACCCCCGAGACAGCTCCCCAAGGACCCATTCCCATGCTGTACCCCAAGGACCCATCCCCATGCTGTACCCCCAAGGCAGCCCCCCAAAGACCCATCCCCATGCTGTACCCCAAAGAGAGCCCCCCAAGGACCTGCCCAGCTGCCCAAGAACCCAAGAACCAGCCCCATGCTGTACCCCCGAGGCAGCCCCCAAAAGACCCAGCCCCTTGCTGTCCCCTCGAAGGCCGCAGCCCTGTCCCCCAAGGCAGCCCCCCAAGGCCCCAGCCCTGTCCCCCCCAGGCAGCCCCCCAGGAGCCCCCATACCCACGACAGTCAGCAGCATGTTGTCCAGCAGCAGTGCCACGAACACGACCACCAGCACCAGCCTCGGTGAGCCCCTGCCCTGGGCCAGCCAGCGCTGGGGTGGGTGCTGGGGGGCCAGGGGCATGGCTGGGGGGCTGAGGGGCTCCTGAGCTCAGGGCTGAAGGCCTCTGATAACCTTTAAAGAGAAGACTCCTGGTTACACTCCCCACCTTGTGGCTTCTCCCGTGGGAAAGCAGCTCCTGGGGTCACTTAGCGTGTCCCCAGGAGCTGGGTGGCATTCCCAGGAGCTGGATGGTTTTTCCAAGATCTGGGTGCTTTTCCCAGGGTCTGGGTTCTTTTTCCAAGATCTGGGTGCCATTCCCAGGAGCTGGAAGCTTTTCCCAGGATCCATGTGCTTTCCTCAAGAGCCTGCTGCTGTTTCCCAGGACCTGTGTGCTTTCCCCAGGAGCTGGGACTGCCAACTTTGTTATCAAAGCCCGTGTTTTCATCAGTCTTGCTTTTAAATTCCCAGCTGGAGTGTGCTCCAACCATTTCCCCTCTCCTGAGACATCTTGTACCTGCTTCAAGGCATCGTTTAAGTCTCCTCCCAGAGACTCCAGGCACAGATCAAGCCAGCAGCTTATCTGAGGTAATCTCGACATCTTTTATTCCATGTTTGTTCTTTGGAGATTAAATTCGGCCTCAAAGGAAATTCATTTACCTTCCATGTCTTTTTATTTGACCTAATTGAAATGTCAGGGCGAGATGCAGGACTTCAAAGCCTGACGTACATGATGGAGATCAGGGCTGAGAGAACATTGCTCACACCAAAAATACCCATCAGAAACCTGCATTAAACCAACCAATTAACCATTAACCCTCTCACAGCTCTTGGGCACGAGAGAATAAGTGATAGAATTAATGGAGCTGGGTCCGGAGTATCCCTTTTCCCAACAATCCCTGAAGTTTCCTGAAATCCCAGGCTGTGACAGTTATCAATTTTTGGTTACAAAAAGCAAACACTCTAAATGCTTTATCACCAAATGTGAGTGTCACCAGGGCCAGTTTTTCACTGTGCCTCCAAATAAATACCAAATAGTAGAAGAACATATATATATATATATATATATATGAATGTAAGAGAGAGGAAAAATAAGGAAGCACAGGCAATAAAGACATGTAGATTAACCCCTCCAGCACAAACCCTGTCCCCTTTCCCTGCAAAGCTGGTGTGTGGAGCAGAGAAAAATGGTCCCTTACCCTGGCAGCCATGGGGGAGCGTGGAGATGGAGCTGCTGCCTTGGTGCTCTCTGGATTTATGGTCCCTTTTATCAGGAGAGGAGATGAGTGTCCCTCGTCCATGGAGATCTAATTGGAACCTCAAACAAGTTTTCCCCGAGCCCTGCAGCTGGCTCTGCGTCAGCAGGGCTCGGGGCTGGGCTGGGGGTGGGAGGGAGAGAGGGAGGGAGCCAGGGGGGTTTGTCCACAGCTCTGTGTCACTCTGGAGTGTCCCCAGGCACCTGAGCTCCTGCCTGGATGGGGGGTTTCTCACAGCTCTGGGGGATGTTCCAGCAGGCTGTGGTCCCCCCTCTCCTCCTGCCATGGGATGCTCCTCTCTGCAGCCTCTCCCTGTGCCGTGTCCTGCCTGTTCTACCTCCAAGGAGCTATTTCTCAGACTAACCAAGCAAAGCTGGATGGAAAACGAGCTCCAGACACGGGTGAGGTGCCACAAAGGCCACTCACAGCGGGTTCTCTTTTCTTCCATCATTTCTGTTTCCTTAAACTTTTGACACTTTGCTCCATGATTTCTTTTTCTAAACCCCAGAAGTGATCCCATCACTCATTCAGGGTGCAGAGATTTACAGCAGAGAGAGCAAATAAATCCCAAACATATTCATCTTTTCTCCCTGGGCACATCAATCTGCCACTGAGGCCATTTATCTGCTCCTGCCTGGCCCAAAACTATTGCCAGTAAGGTGAGATGAGAACATCCAGCCCAGGAATTCCCCGGGTGAACATTAGAGCGGGAGCTGAAGCCTTTCAATGTGTTTCATGAGCGGAGAATTGAATGTTTCGGCCTGGCAATGACTGGCAGGGTGTGCAGAGGAGGCAGGGAATGAGCAGTGCAGCACCACCATCTGCTGCGGGAGCGCGGAACTGCGGGAGGGGAGGGGAGGGGACAGACCCTCGGGTGAGCAGGGGCGTGTGGAGACCCTCTTTTCCTTTTCCTTTCCCTATCCCTTTCCCTTTTCTTTGCCATTTTCTTTTCCCTTCCCTTCCCTTCCCTTCCCTTCCCTTCCCTTCCCTTCCCTTCCCTTCCCTTCCCTTCCCTTCC
>JAWWTY010000055.1:3018376-3029217 GCA_035222235.1 Margarornis squamiger
TTCCTTTTCCTCTCCCCTTTCCCTTGCCTTGCCTTCCCTTCCTTTCTCCTTTCCCTCTTTCCTTTCCCTTTCGCACTTGCCGTTCCCATCCATCCCATCCCATCCCACCCCCTCCCATCCCATCCCATTCCCCCCCCAGCACCCGGGTCAGCTCCGGATGGGCGTGGCCTCCCTCGGGTGGGCGTGGCCTATCCAATAATGGGCGTGGTCTGCGTCTATGTGGGCGTGTTCTTTGCCCCGAGTGGGCGTGTCCCTCCCCTCTCGCTATAACGGCGCATGCGCGGCGCTGCGGCGGCCGGTCGGTCCAAGATGGCGGCGGTGCGGGCGCTGCGCGGGGCCGTGAACGGCGCCGGGCCCGGCGGGCCCCGCGAGCAGGCGGCGGCGCTCACCCGCGATTTCCTGTCCCAGCCGCGCCTCAGTGAGTGCGGGGAGACCCTCCGGGGCGCTGCGGGGAGCGGGGGGGGCGCTGGGGAGGGGGATCGGGCCCCCCGTTAGGCCGCGGTGTGGCTCCCCCCTCCGTTAGGCCGCAGCGTTGGGCCTCCCCTTTAGGCCGCGGCGCAGGGCCCTGTGTGGCTCCCCCGGGGTACAACGGGCCGCCCCCGGGCTCTCCAGAGGGGTTTGGGGCGTCACCGAGAGCCCCCCGGGGGTTGGGGGTGAGGGGCCGGCTGTAGTTAGGTGGTTAATTGGTGTTAATGAAGCGGCGTGATTAAGGAGGCCGCCCGGCGTGGCGCGGCCCAGGTCGGGCTCCCGGGCCTTCCTGGAAAGCCGGTGTGTGCAGCAGGAGCCGGGAAGGGCTGTGGATAGTGGCGGTGCGGGAGAGGCCTTGGACAGGGAGTTGAGAAATCTGGTCAGAAAGGGGAAATGCGGGAACCTTGTAAAAACTTCCCCCAGGCAGAGCTGGGGGAAGGGGGGGTGTTTTCCAGCCTTTCTTTGCTCAGCAATTGCAGCAGTGGCTCCATCTGTGCCCTGAAATAGCAGCAGGAGCTCCTGGGTGATGGATCCCTCGGAAATGCCAGTCAGGTTGGGAAGCTGAATGGATCATTGCAATTCCAGCTTCCCCCAGGTCTTTGGAGGCTTCTCTTAAGGCTGGAGCCAAGGTGACTCCATGTTCAATCCAGGTTTTTCATGTATAGTCTGGCTTTGGTCTGAGCTGACATCAGGCTGGGTATGGAAAATATTTTAAGCTGCTTTTGGTTTGTCATGGAAATGGTTGATCTGAGTGGAAAGGGGGATTTTTGAGTGGGTGTTGAGCTGCTTTGCTGGGGGATTGGTGCTGAGTGATCCTGACTGGTGTGGGTAATGCCAGGGAAGTGTTTTCTCATGGACAGAGCTGGGGGGGAGGTGATTGAGGAAGGAGTGCTCATGAGACAGTCATGGGATGAAATGCTCCGCTCAGGGTCATGTTTTCCATGTCTTGTGGGCTGCAAACCCTGGGAAGTGTGAGCAGAACCCTCATGGACAATGTCTGTGTGACCTCCCACCCTGCTCAGGTGGCAGGAGCAGCTCAGCTCCTGCTTCTCATTAAGGGTAATTAGAGGGCACATGTTCTGTCTCAGGGCGTTTAGGAGGGTTTTAGGAGTAAAAAGGAGAAATTGGAGTTCAGTCCTTGGCCCAGCTCCCACCACGAGCTCTGCTCAACCTGTGTCTGCTGCCGTTTGATTGTTGCCTGTTAAGATATTACATTGCAACAATTCAAGCTGTTCGTGGCAGTGTAAACACCACCTTGTTGATGGTGTAGACAAGTCCTGGGGAGCTGCCAGGCTGGGGTGGCTGGGATGGTTCCCTGGGGCTGGTGAAATCTGTGATCCTGCTGCTGTCCCCATGGCTCCAATGATTCATTTCCCCTCCCAGGATCCCTGAGAAATTGTCACACTTGTGGTCACTGCACCTCCTGACGCTGGGAGAGCTTTGACTCAGTGTTTCTGTTGTCTGTGGGTCAGGTGCTGCTGGGCTCCAGCTGGATTTTGGGGGATGTGTGTATATCCCTGGATTCTGGGGGGGATGTGTGTCCATCCCTGGATCCTGGGATGTACATCCCTGGAGCAGGGCTTGCTGCTTTTTCACAGCTTTTCCCTGGGCTGTGCAAATTCATGGCATATCCTCACAGTTGGAACCATAAAATCCCAGATTAGTTTGGGCTGGAAGGGACCTTAAAGCTCATCCAGTGCCACCCCCTGCCATGGGCAGGGACACCTTCCTCTATCCCAGGTTGCTCCAGCCTTGTTTTATCCCTGGATGTGGATTTTTAGTGAATTTCTGTGAGGGACAAGAAAACATGATTGTTTTAATGTCACCTCAAGTGCTCTGCAGGCAGCAGCAAAAATGCTGGACACAATTTTGTACCTAATTCTTGGTGAAGAGTTCATAATAAAATTAAAAACTGGGCCCCAGATCTGCAAACCTGAGCCTGGTGATAGGAATGTAAAACTTGATGTAGGATATTTCTGAGCAAGTACCTGACTTGTGGCTTGTTTTCTTTCAGCCTATAAAACTGTGTCGGGTGTGAACGGCCCCCTGGTTATCTTGGATCAAGTTAAGGTAAAAACTCAGATCTTAAGGAAGCTTTTTGAGGAGAGTTGACAAGATAAGCTGGGACAGGTTAAGTCCAGACTCCTGGGGAATTCATGGAGCAATTTTAATCCATTTCTGACTTCTGAGAGTGTGGAAGTGGCTCTAAGGCTGGGGAGGGTTGTCCATATCCTGGAAGAAAGGGAGAGTTCTTGAGACTGTTGGGAAAGGAAAGGAAACAATGTTTCTGTTTTACCAAAACCCCCAGAATGTTGTTTTAAACTTTTAATGCTGAAATAGACCTGTTTGCTTTGTTCTTGACCTTTCTGTTTCCAAATAAGTGCTCTGTGAAAGGAAACTGAACGGTTCTGGCTTGTTTTCAAGTGGCTGTTGAAGGCAAACAACTGCTGCAGGCCAAAGCCACGTTTTTCTCCTTGTCAGATGCTTCACTGTGGCTTTTTGTCACTATCCAGGGTTTCTAGAACTGATCCTGGCAGGTCTTTCTGCAGCTGCCACTCTGCAAATATTGTATATTCCTATAAAAATGGCTTTAGCCTGAGGAATTTTAATGCCCTTGGAATGAATTTTGTTCTGGTGATAAAATTATCCCTAAAATGGAGCAGTTTCTAGGCTTAGGCTTGCTTGAAACTGGCAACTTTTGTTTCCTGACTGTTGGATTTTGATGTTTTTTCACCCTCAGTTCCCCAGGTATGCAGAGATTGTCCACCTGACTCTTCCTGATGGCACAAGGAGGAGTGGGCAGGTTCTGGAAGTCAGTGGCTCCAAAGCTGTGGTTCAGGTATGAAAAGGAGTGTCTCTTGTGTATTTTATTATTATTTTATTAATCAGGGTGTGTATGAACCAAATCAAATCTGCCTTGAGATATGTCCTTTTGATACTGTAAATTAAAAAGAAATAAATCACCTACTTATTCCAAGTGCCAGCAGTGTGAATAATGTTAGAAGATTGCAAACTGGAGTACAAGGACGTTTTATTTGCATCCCCCATGGATTTCTTTGCTGCTGGATTAAAAGAATCCACTACAATTTACAGTATTAGGTTCAAGATCAACCCCTTTGCTATGGCTGCTGGTATTTCTTCTAAAAAGCTGTGTCTTGTTACTATTCTTCTTACCTGAAGAACTTTACCTTGTTGGCAAAGAGAAGCACTTGAGATCAAGGGAATGGCACCAGGTTTGTTGGTTGCTGCTGATGTAACTCATGAGTTTTGTTAAAAGTAGGTTTTTGTCATGTTTTGTACCCGGAAAGCTGCCCTTGAAGGGGCCTGGGACTCCTGGAGTGCTCCAGCTGTGAGGCAGCACTCAGGTGTTATTTTGTGAAGCACAATACCCTTTTTCCTGTGTTTTATTTCTTTTTTTCTGCTACATGTGCAGGTATTTGAAGGCACTTCAGGGATTGATGCCAAGAAAACCTCCTGTGAGTTCACTGGGGACATCCTGCGAACCCCGGTCTCGGAGGACATGCTTGGTAAGGACTTGCCCATTGCTTTGAGGAATGAACAGATCTATCCCATGATAACTTCTTTTCACAGTAACTGATATTTTATTGCTGTTTCTTACAGGCAGAGTGTTCAATGGATCAGGAAAACCTATAGACAGAGGCCCCATTGTTTTGGCTGAAGATTTCCTTGACATTATGGGTATGTTCTTAATCCATTTCTGGTGGGGAGTTAAAGACAAATCTGGTGTTTCTGTTTTCTGGATGTTACAATAGATTTGGTTTAGAACACGGGATCTAACTTAGGAAGAGCTTAATTTTATTTTTAATTGTGTGTGGCATCAAATGCAAATCAAATTACACAAGTGCAGGAGGATGAGGTAACAGAAAATGACTGTTTTCTTTAATGCTTGGAAGCTGTTCTTTATTATTTGTAGACTCTTAATTGTACAACCTCCAGAGATAAAAGGCTGATAACTGGCAGGGTTTTAAATCATTCTTACCATTGACATGACCACAAAATTCCAGAGCCTCAGGTGTGACCAGATACTTGTAAAGATTTGTTTGCCTAACAGTGGGGTTGGTACCTCTTTTTCAGTTGTTTGATAAAGCTTCAAACATGTGCAGGGAATAACATGTGTTCTCTTAAAAAATACAACAGGTCAGCCCATCAACCCCCAGTGTCGTATCTACCCAGAAGAAATGATCCAGACTGGAATTTCAGCTATAGATGGCATGAACAGTATTGCCAGGGGCCAGAAAATCCCCATATTCTCAGCTGCTGGGCTGCCCCACAACGAGGTGAGGACTCAGAGCTTCTCCAGACTATTAACTTGCACCTCACTGGGGTTAAAAATAAATGAAATGAAATCCTGGGCTCTGTGACAGCATCAAATATGAAGACTGGAATGTTTTCCCCCCCTAGATTGCAGCTCAGATCTGTCGCCAAGCTGGCTTGGTGAAGAAATCCAAAGATGTGATGGACTACAGTGAGGAGAACTTTGCCATCGTGTTTGCTGCTATGGGAGTAAGTCCATGGTACTGGGGGGAGGAATAAATGGGAATACTGAGAGTAGCTGGAGTATTCTAGGAAGGTTTTGTGCGTGTAACTAGAGGCTGGATGGCTGAAAATCCCCAAGGGCAGAAGTGCTGAAACATGTTTGGCCCCGGCACAGGTTGGGCAGAGAAGCAGGCGGTGGTTGTCCCATCCCTGAAAGTGTCCAAGGCCAGGTTGGATGGGGCTTGAAGCAACCTGGGTTAGTGGAAGGTGTCCCTGCCCATGGCAGGGGGTGGCACTGGATGGGCTGTAAGGTCTCTTCCCACCCATACCATTCCATGATTCCAACAGAGTGTATCTGATCAGGATAAAGTACCTTAAACTTGATCTGGAATTCTAGAAGTTACTCTGGAAATACAGAGAAGCCTCCATGATGGAGACGCTTGTTATGGGTTATTAATGAAGTGCTCAGACCTTGATCTGGTGCAAAATGTACTGTGGAAGTGATGCCTCACTGCTGTGGTTTAGGTGAACATGGAGACCGCTCGGTTCTTCAAGTCAGACTTTGAAGAAAACGGGTCCATGGACAACGTGTGTCTGTTCCTCAACTTGGCCAATGACCCAACGTGAGTAGTTACACCATGTTGGTTGGGAAGGGGCTGGGAAGAACAGACTGGGAGCTGCAGTCTTGCTGCTGTCTCCTCAGGTGTCACTTAGATTGAGGTTTTGCAGCAAAGCTGGAGATGAAATGCTGGTGCTCCAGTTGGTGCAGCAGCAGATTTTAAACTATTTGTAGCTCCAAACTGTCACTTCCCATGCTTAAATCACTTGTCACAACTAATGCCACGTTCTGCCCTTCTGCCCCAGCATCGAGCGCATCATCACGCCCCGTCTGGCTCTGACAACTGCAGAGTTCTTGGCATATCAGTGTGAGAAGCACGTGCTGGTCATTCTGACAGACATGAGCTCCTATGCTGAAGCTCTGCGAGAGGTACGTGGTTATTAATGTGTTAATTACCCTGTTTATTAACGAGCTGGGTGTTGGCAGCAAGGGTTTGTGGTGTCAAGTGAGAACCGAAACTTCTGCTCAAGCTGTTGCAATTAATATTCATTGCAATGTTCTTAAATAGCCAGGGAGGCTTTTAGTTGGTCCTTGAGTGTCTGGGATTATGTTCAATGTGATATGAGAGCTGAATTTTTTTCACTGGTGGCAATTCCATCCCTGGAAGTGTCCAAGGCCAGGTTGGATGGGGCTTGGAGCAACCTGGGATAGTGGAAGGTGTTCCTGTCCGTCGCAGGGGGTGGGACTGGATGGGTTTTAAGGTCCCTTCTCTTCCCACCTAAACCATTCCATGAATCAGCAGTTTCATACCAGAGTTTTGGATTAGCCTTGTATGGTTGTGGTGCCATAGAGGGGTTTGTGTGGCTGCACTTTGCAGGAAGTGACTAGCGCAGCTAAATTTGGGAAGGCAGCAGCTCCAAAGGGTTGATGTGACTTCCTGGAAACGTTTTTGTGGCTTTTGGCAGGTCTCAGCAGCTCGGGAGGAGGTTCCTGGGCGCCGTGGCTTCCCAGGGTACATGTACACAGACCTGGCCACCATCTACGAGCGCGCTGGGCGCGTGGAGGGCAGGAACGGCTCCATCACCCAGATCCCCATCCTCACCATGCCCAACGATGGTGAGTGCTTTGCACTTCAGAGGGCTCCTTAGAGCAACCTGCCTTATTCTGGCCACACAGCAACACAGTGGCCTTTGTTGCCTGTTGAATATTGGAGGTTTTGGCTGGTTTCTCTGTCTTGTTGTTGATAAAAATGCCTTGCCTGTTTGAGGCTTCAGGTTTGGTGCTTATAGCCCTGATCCAAGAGTACTTAGGGATAAATGGAGGGAAATAACTGATGGCATTGCACTTTAGAAGTCCCTTATAGCAAAAAGCTGCTGCATCAGTGCTAAAATAGATATAAAAGGGCTGAAAACTGTCAAACCATTTTTTTTCCACAGATATTACTCATCCTATTCCTGACTTGACTGGGTACATCACTGAGGGACAGATCTACGTGGATAGGCAGCTGCATAACAGGCAGGTGTGTGCCACAACACTTAGGATGTTTTTAAGGTTACTCTGATTTTTAAGTATTCCTGTTAATTCTTGGATGTTTCTCCCCCAGATTTACCCACCTATTAATGTCCTGCCCTCCTTGTCTCGACTGATGAAGTCAGCTATTGGGGAGGGAATGACCAGGAAGGATCATGCAGATGTGTCCAACCAGCTGGTAGGTAAAAACCTCCTTGGGAGAGCAGAGCCATGTTATAAATACACCTTTTGTTGCCCAGCCTGTAAAGGACATGCCAAGCAGTTGTGATCCAGAACATTCCTGAGGCTGCTTTAATTGACTGGGTGTGTAGTTGAGACCCTTTAGGTTTGAACAGAAATTTTTACATGAATGATGGACCACGAAGATGATTAGAGGGGTGGAACACCTTCTGTGAGAAAGGGCTGGGGAAGCTGGGAGGGTTCACCTGGAGAAGAGAAGGCTCCAGGGACACCTTCCAGTGCCTAAAGGGGCTCCAAGAGAGCTGGAGAGGGACTTGGGATAAGGGGGAATGGCTTCCCACTGCCTGAGGGCAGGGTTAGATGGGATATTGGGGAGAAATCCTTCCCTGGGAGGGTGGGCAGGCCCTGGCACAGGTTGCCCAGAGATGCTGTGGCTGCCCCATCCCTGAAAGTGTCCAAGGCCAGGTTAGACAGGGCTTAGAGCAACCTGGGCTAGTGGGAGGTGTCCCTGCCCATGGCAGCGGGTGGCACTGGATGATCAAGGTCCCTTTGAATCAGCCCATGCTGGAGGTAAGAGCAGCTCTGTTCCCACCCCCAGTACGCCTGCTATGCCATCGGGAAGGACGTGCAGGCCATGAAGGCTGTGGTTGGGGAGGAAGCTCTTACCTCCGATGACCTTCTGTACCTGGAGTTCCTGCAGAAGTTCGAGAAGAACTTCATTGCTCAGGGTGAGTGTTCCAGCACATCCCAGTGGGCATTTACACCTTGGGGCTCCTCCCCAGAGCTGCCTGTGGTGACCCTTCCCTGCCCCTCATCCCTGCAGGTCCCTACGAGAACCGCACCGTGTACGAGACCTTGGACATCGGCTGGCAGCTCCTGCGGATCTTCCCCAAGGAGATGCTCAAGAGAATTCCCCAGACAACACTGGCCGAGTTCTACCCTCGGGATTCCACTGCAAAGCACTAACACAGCTCCCCCTGCCCCCTGCTCTGTGAGATGCTGGTTTGGTTTCTGTTTCCATGTGTTGGTGTTTACTTGTCGCCCTTTATGATTAAAACCAGGAGTAGGTGACACTCATGCCAGTGTTCCCATGTCCACTGAGACCAGTTTTTAAAATATCCCTTCTCCCAAAGCCTGGATCTTCAGGAGAACACTTAGGCCAGCTCTTACAAATGTGCAATAGCCACCATGAGGTTTGGTTTTTTTTGAACTGAACCTTTTGTAGGCATTTCAAGGGAGTGTCTGAGGATTCCCAGAAACTGCAAATCCTCACTTGCAAACCCTGGTTTAGGGAACATGAAAGAGCAAATGTGACTTGCATGACAACATTCCTTTCTGGAAAATGCAAGTTTTGAACCATGGCTTAAGATTCTGAAAGCTTTGTGTGAACTTGAGGACACAGGGAGCCAATGCTGGGGGCTGTTCACCAGCAAAGGGTCTTTCAGAGGACACAGGCCAGTGAGTTGCTACCTGAAAGTACCATGGTATGGCTTAATTACTGAATTAAAGATTTTAAATTGAAGTTTGGAGAGTAAGTTTCCTACCTAACCCTTTTTTCTTTGAGTTCTGGAAATGCCAGAGGCACAAACCAGCTGCTCAAGCGGTTCTGAGCTCAGAAGTGTCACCACAACTCTTGGTAATTCAAGGCTTTGTGCTGCTGCTGAAGGGGATTCTGAGGTGTGAAAACCAACCTTAAACCAGACACAGGTGTGGTGGTGGGAGCTCAGCTTTTACCAAATGTCCTGCACTAAATGATGCAACAGGAGAGAAAAAAATAAGGGCAGGTTTTAATGTCAGAAAGGATATTTTGAACTCTGCTCTGGGTGCGCTGGGCCCGTGCCGTGTCTGAAGCTGTTGTGGTTTGCACTCCAGGCACGGATTTGACTGGCCCTGAGCTCAGCATTCCCAAACACTGCAATCTTGGCTAGGCAGTTCCGTGCTGTTCTTTTTCCAACGGGTTCAGACGAGGCTCCAGGGCCTGCTGCTGGCAGACTTCCATGCTTTTTCCAGGCTTCGTGTAGTCTGAGCTCTGGTCTAGCTCACCAAGGCATGTTGCACCTCTCTGAACGCCTTCAGTGCCCGTCTGGGGAGGTGTGAACATGCCTGGGATGACAGTGTGCTAATTCCAGCTCCCCCTGACGTCTCCCATGTGCAGTTCTCCCTAGTTCTGTGTTCTCTGTGACTGCAGTAGCGACTCTATTCCGGTGCATTCCACCCAAAGCTGTGTCAAGTCTCTCTTTTTTTTTTTTTCTTCAGGTTGGGATGGGAGGTTGGAAGTGTTGGCATGAAAATACTTTAATGTAGAGAATATCTAAATAAATTAAATATGGAAGGTGTTGAACAAAAGGGAAGCTTTTGTGATTTTGTGGTTGGAAACAGCTCAGGGGGGGACAGCAAGGGCTGGGGTTTCCCCTGGAAACAGCATTGGAACACTTCAGTGGGAAAGGAGGGTCCTGAGCCACCCCCATGTTATTTTCTGAGCTGGTGGCTGATGCTGAGGAGGATTTGACCTTCAGCCTCAGGCCTGAGTGCTTTGTGGAGCGGGGGGATGGTGCAGTCACGGGGAAAGGCTTTGCAGGAATGTGCAGGGAATGTGATACCTCTGTTCCCACATCCATCTCTAGGGCCAGTTTGTGCTTGATGAGGCCTGGAAACACTACACTCCTTGAAAAGGAGCTTTAGATACAAGTTTGCTTTGGGTTTTGGGTATGATCAGCTCTGGGGAGGGTGAGAGGGCCTGGTGGGGTTGGACAGGTATTCCCTGCAGCCAGGCTGCTTGAATTCCTCTGCCAGTCCCTCTGTGAACTCACAGAATCCCAGAATGGTTTGGGTGGGAAGGAACATTAAAGATCACCTCATTCCATGCCCCTACCACGGGCAAGGGCATCTTCCACTAGACCAGGGACTCGTTGGGACAAGAGTTTTTGGCATTTCTATTTTATTCAGTTACAGTCTCTGTCTTGGGAGAGAGCCTGGGCTTAGGGCTAGCTTAGGGAATAACTCCATGGATTGGGGCTCTGAAAACATGAGTCAGAGGAGAAATTCCAAAGTCCAGTGAATTCCTCACCAGGTGACAAGGTTTGTGGGACAAAGGTTGAACAAACATTCCCAAGGGGGTGTAAGCAGGAAGCTGCTTCTCTTGGGATACCTGCAGGATTCTGTCTGGGATAACACAGCTCCTGGAATGCGTGTGTGTTACAAAGCAAAGGGAATTCTGCAAGGAAAAGAATATCCATGGCAATTTATCTGTACTGCTTGGCATCTGATGGGAGCAAAGGGGAAGGAGTAAGACATGCAGCTCTTCAGCCTTGGAGGCTCAAAGAGAGCAGGAGTCTCCTGGCTCGTGCTTCCCAGCTGCTGGAGAAAACACATCTGCCACCACAGGCAGCACCACAGAGTCATCCAGGTTGGGAAAGACCTCCAAGACCATCGAGTCTTACCTTTGATGCCCACCTTGTGCCCCAGCCCAGAGCACTGAGTGCCACATCCAGCCATTCCTTGGATACCTGCAGGGATGGGGACTCCAAACTTCCCTGGGCAGCCCCTTCCAATGCCTGACCACCCTTTCCAGGAGGAAATTCCTCCTGATGTCCAACCTGACCCTTCC
>JAWWTY010000055.1:3029317-3039835 GCA_035222235.1 Margarornis squamiger
CGCGCAGCATTCCAGCCCCACTCCCACCCCATCACCCCCAGCATTCCAGCCCCATTCCCACCCAGACACCCCCAGCATTCCAGCCCCACTCCCACCCTGACCCCCCAGGCCCCACTTACAGCTGGCATCTCCCTCCTGCCCCAGGATTTTCCGGTAGCCCCCGTGGGAGAGGATGCGGACGAGGGTCTGGGCGGTGTAACACACCATGTCCTGGGGGTGGGGAGGGCTCAGCACGGGGACAGGGACCCCCCAAGAGTGTCCCCCCCTTCGTGGGGACCCCCCTCACCTGCTGCTCCAGCGTCATCACCGTGTGCACCCGGAAGTTGCCGCTTTCACAGGGGTCGGTGATGCCGACGGATCCGGGCAGGAAGAGCCCGGCCGCCAGGATCTGGAGGCAGCGCCTGCAAACCGGGGGATATTTTGGGTTCAAACAGCAGCATTCCAGGGAAAACACAGCCAGGGAGTCCCAGCTGGATTCGTGGCCCAGTCAAGCCCTGTTTTATCTGGGAAAAGGGAGATGCAGCAGGAATTTGTCCCGTGGGATTGAGCAGCCACGGACCTGTAGGCAATGTTGAGAGCCAGGGGCTGCCGGGTGGGATTGTTCATCACGGCGTAGTGGCCCTGGAATGGGGAATTAGGAGGAATTAGGGCATGAAGGGAAGAATCCCAGCTCAGGCCAGGAATCCCAAGCCCTGCTGGGATTGGGATCGGCGCCACATCCACATCTCCCCACCAGCAGGTCCAGGATCCACGGCGTGAGTGGCTCGAAGCCGGGGAAGCGGATCCTCAGGTCCTTGAGCAGCCGGATCAGGACCTTCACCCTGGGGCAGAGGCAGGAGGAGGGTCAATCCCGCCCCACCAGCAGCACTCCCAGTTTTCCACAAGGAATACCTGGCTCCAGGATTCCCTGGGAGCAGCACTCACGTGGACTGCGAGGCGTTCTCCTCGAACCACCGCGCGTGCCGGATGGCGGCCAGGGCGCTCTGCAGCACCTTGATGTCCACTGCAAGAAGCACAAATTCCCGCTTTTCCACCCCAAAGGAGCAGGAGGGAGGGGGCACCGTGTGCTCCCCACACTCCAGAGCCCGTTGGGAAGCACGGCCGGGCCCTCACGGTGCAGCTCTGGGTCCAGCTTGCGCAGGTTGGGTGGCACGGTGGTGATGAGGATCTTCACCGTGGCGTCGGCCGAGCTGATCTCAAAGCCCGTCTCGTTGGTGAGCATGGTCAGGACTGGGGTGGGGAAAACCAGGAATTGCACATGGAAGGGCTGGGAAACTCCCCGGGAACACGGGAAGGCTCCGGAGTGCGGCCCCACCTTCGCTGGGGTCCTGCGCCCTCAGGCTCTCCACCACCTTGTTCCCCAAGGCTGCCACGGCTTCCACTGGGAAAAAGAGGGAAAAGGAGGAGGAAAAGGGTTGGAGCAGGGCCAGGGGCTGCTCTGATCCCATAGGATCCCACCCGGCCATCACTCACGGGTGGGCAGGATCTTCAGGATCACCACCAGATCCGCCACGTTGTGCCCCGTTGTCATCGTACCCTTCTTGTAGGAGCCCACCTGGCGAACCTCCTCGATTTGCTGCGGGAACAACGGCCCCAAATCCCAGGAATTCAACCCATGTGCCATGTTTTGGGGGGTCACTATTAATCCTTAACCTGTCCTGGGCCAGGACCACCATGGCCCTCATGATGGACCATCTCCCCTTGGAGCTCTCTTCCCGATCCCACCACTTTTGGCCTCATCCAGCATCTCTCACAGGGTTTCTTTCCCAATCCCACCACTTCATCACCTCCCCATGGAGCTCTCTTCCCAATCCCACCACGTTTGACCCCATCCATCATCTTCCCAGGGAGTTCTCTTCCCAATCCCACCACTTTTGACCCCATCCACCATTCCCCCACCCAGCTTTTTCCCCAATCCCACCAGTGAAAACCATGGGTCAATCACCCAAAGCCCTGTTGTCTCTTTCAGTGCAGAGCCAGGATCCTCCAGAGCCCTTTCCTTGGACACCTCCAGGGCTGGGGACTCCAACCCTCCCTGGGCAGCTCCTGCCAAGGCCTGACCACCCTTTCCAGGCACAAATTCCTCCTGATGCCCAACCTGAGCCTCCCCCTCCTCCTGTCCCTGTTCCCTGGGAGCAGAGCCCGACCCACCCCAGCTCCCCCCTCCTGGCAGGGACTTGCAGAGCCAGAAGGTCCCCCCTGAGCCTCCTTTTCTCTGGGCTGAGCCCCCCCAGCTCCCTCAGCCCCTCCTGCTGCTCCAGCCCCTTCCCCAGCTCCGTTCCCTTCCCTGGCCATCACCCCGTGCACTCAGCAGGTCCCGGGTGGGGAACAGCCCGAGCCTGGCACAGGCTCTGCAAGGCAGGAATGACAAAACCACCTCAGTCTGCCCTTCGGGAGGCTCCGGAGCACATCAGGGCTGGAGCACACCCCTTTTAGCCCTGAGATGGAAGCACAGCCCTTTGTGGACAAGCCAAAGGTCTCGGGGCAGGGGAAGGGGAGTCCCTCTGCTTGGCATCAGCCCTGGCAGTGCCCTGAGAGCTCCTGGCAGTGCCCTGAGCCGGGTGCCAAAAAAACAGCCCAACATTTGCCGGCAGGAAGGAGAGACAGCAGGTACCGGGCTCGGGGCTGGGGAGGAGGGACGAGCTGCTCTCCCAGCTGCTGCATTTACACGCTGTTCGCTATTTTTATTCTTGTTCTTTATTATTATTATTCCATGATGACTAATGAGGGCTGCCTGGGGGGCTTATCCCCGCTTCCCGACGGGTGTCAGGCGGTCCCTGCAGAAGCACACGCCAGCTGTCAGCCCATGGAGGGGAGGGGGCGATGCCGGGCAGCCCCCCCTGCCCCTGGGGCTTGGCCGGGGTGGCAGATGCGGGGCCGGGGAACAGGCTGGTGGGCAGAGCTGCTGCGGGTCATTTGCACATCAAAAGCAGCTTTGCCCCCGAGCACGGGGTGCCCCCGCTTTAATTGCTCTTTCAAAGCCGGCCCCGCGCTTGTGGCTGCTCAGATTTTTTAGGGCTGGCTCTGCCCCTCCGCCACCGCCCCCATGGCCAGACACCGGTGCGGTGGCACCGCGGTGTTTAAAGAAGATGCAAATCAGCTTTTCTCCGTCTTGAGGCTGATTTGCATCCGCTGATTAGCTCAGCAATTCACACTCCGTCTGTGCGGGCGGCGCTGGGGCAGCTGGAGCTGAGCTGACCCAAAGCACGGGGGGAGATGCCCGAGCTGTGCTGGTTCTCCTGTTTGCCCCCAACACCGGAGCCGACTGTGCCCCTCGGGTGGTTCCTCAGCCCCAGAGACCTGGTGCCATCCCACTGCTGTTCATCCTGCCACCCAGGGAGCTCTGGGTGTCCCGAGGGGATTACCAGGGCTTCCTCTTGGACATGAAGCAGCCAGGTCACAGCAGGGACCAGCCTGCCCTGGCCATGTCTGTTCTGCACTGCCCAGCTTTCCCTGTGCCCTCCCAGCATCCTAACAGAGATGGACAAGGGCCAGGTGGTGCCCACTGCCTGATCTGTGTCTGGGGCAGAGGATGCTCCAAGCCCGACCTTGGCGAGGGCACAACTCACCCTTCATCACCAACTTCGGGAGGGGTTTGATGGGAAAGGGGTGGGACCCTCACCTGCTTTGGTAGGAGAAGCAGCCCAGGGTCCTCAGGACTGGGGATTTGGGGTCCCCAGGACTGAGGTTTTGGCTTCCCTGGGAATTCCTAAGAATTCCTTGGGGTGTGTGTGCCCTCAGGGATGCTGCCCTCGCTCCTGGAGCTGCCCTCCCTCCTCCTCATGCTGCTCAGCTCTAGAGTCTCTGCTTTGCTGCACTGCAGCATCTGCAATTTGTGACCTCTATGGGACAGGGATGTCTCCTGGGAGTTATTCCAGGGACAACTGGCAGCTCAGGGGTCTCCTCCTCACTGCTCCCTTGACCTGGATTACATGGATTGGCCTGGGAAGGGCTGGGCTGAGCTGGGAGCACCCCCAGCACCCACAGCCAGGGCAGAGAGTGGCCAGGGGTGACCTGTGACAGAAGGTGCCTCTCAGGAGACAGAGCCCTCACAGGTGGTTCTGTGTCTCCTTCCTCCTCAGCAGCTTTCAAAGGCTCTAAAAATAAACTTCCCTCCCACCTGGGGCAGTGTGAGCACAGCCAAGGTTTCCTTGGAAAGCTCAGTGGGTGCCAGGTGCCCTTTTGGGGGGCACAGGGCAGCTTGTGGGTGGCTCAGCCCCCCAGCCTGCCCTGTGATGGGGGGAGAGCCCCGTGGATGAGTCAGGATGAGCAGAATTTTCAGTTATTTGAGTGTTTTCCCCGTTTTCTGCTCCTCAGCCTCCCCTGTTTAGATCCGTGTGGTGCAAAGATGCTCCGGGTTGATTTGGTTTGGAGGAAAACAGCTTAAATAGTCAAAATATCACCTTGGGTTTGTTAAGGAGGTTACACTTCATCTCTCCCTCGGGAATTGTTTTCCCTGGATCTCCTCAGGACATGGACCTGCCAGGGATGGGTGGTTGGGCACTGCTGGGACCAGGGAGGGTCAGGGTGAAAATCAGCCTTACCTGCAGAGCAGGAGGGAGAAACTGGTGGGTGCAGAGTGGGAGCAGGGCCAGGGGGATAATCCCGCCCTCTCCAACCCCTCCATGTCTGCTGGAGACACGCTTTTCCAGCTTTTCCATGCTTGGGTTATCCCAGCTGCTGAGCGGAGATAACAGGGCTGGAAACAACAGGGCCAGGTGGAAGGATGTCCCCAAAGGGGACCTTGGGGAGCTGTGATAAATGGCTTGTGGCTTGGGGGGGAGGTGATGGAGCCCCAAAGAGGGGCACAACAAAGCACCATCCTGCTTTTTGGGAGGGAAAAAAAAACCCAAACCCTTGGAATGCTGCCAAGCACTCGGGGAGACCAAAGAACTTTTAGAAAATTTTATTTATAAATAAAACCATAAAATTACCAGTAGTTTACATCAGTCACCAGAAATAACATCCAGGGAAAAAAAAAAAAAACAAAACAAAAACAACCAAACGAACGAACAAAAAGAGGGAAAAAAAAACAGCCCAAAAAAAAAAAAACCTGCAGAAAAAATAATTCTCTGTACAGGCTGAGGGCTGGGCAGCCACGGGGGGGAGGCCACGGGGGGGAGGCCACGGCTCCCACCTGCAGCGACACACCTGGAATGCGGAGGGGCACACGCAGCGTTGTGCAAAGGCAGCACGTCGAGGCCTCTGGCCATCACATCATAGAGCAGGGGCTGGGAAAAGGGGGGACACGGCGGTGCCACCGAGGCCAGCGGGAGTGGGAACAGGGCATTGCCGGCATGGGGTGGCCAGGGAGGGCTCTGCTCCCCTGGGCACCCCTGGGGTTGGCACTGGGAGGCTCCTGGGTGGGGAGAGGGGCAGAGCCCTCGCTGCGGGGCCGTGGCTTGGGGGCTGAATCCCTTCTGGCCTCTCAAACTGGAGCTGGGAGCCATCCCATCTCCAGAGCATCCTTCAGCAGGGCTGGGCAAAGGCTTAGCCCAGCGTGGCCCCCATTTACAGCCACGGTGGGTCTGAGGTTGGCTTTTCTCCAGCCGACCCATGGATAAGGATTGGGGGGTTTGAGGATGGCTTTTTTCCAGCCAACCCATGGATAAGGATTGGGGGGTTTGAGGATGGCTTTTCTCCAGCCAACCCATGGATAAGGATTGGGGGGTTTGAGGATGGCTTTTCTCCAGCCAACCCATGGATAAGGATCAGGGTGTGCTGGCGCTGGGACCAGCCGGGATGTCCATGGGATAACTGGGGCAATGCATCTGGGGGTGCTCAGGGCCAGGTGCAGAAGGCACAGACTGGTTTCTGTGTGTCACTTTTCCAGGCTGGAATGGTGTGAGGGCACGCTGAATTTTGCTGCTTGCGCACAGCTTCGAGCCCTTGGCCGAATTCGCGGCTTTGGGATTGTGCAAGACCCGCCCCTGAAACCCTGGGCTGGGGTAGTGGGTAAACACACACACTGCAGTAAAAATCTCCTTGCACTGGCACAGAGGGGGCCTGGCTGGAGCCCCCCACCCTGGGGAGCTGGATCCTGGCTGGTTCCCTCCCTCCTGGCCGTGCTGAGCCACAGGGCACACCAGAGTGACATTCATTATCCACTTGCTGGTGGCAGGAGGAAACTTTAAGAGCTGGGGTAGGAAACAAAGTGAAAGTGGGGGTTTCTTGTTTGGTTTCTTATATTTAACCAGCTTCTCTGGATGGGATCCCATGGATGTAAGGACACAGGAGGAGATAAGGCAGCCGGGGGTCCCGGGAGGGACGGTCGCAGCGAGTGTGTGGGGCTGTGGGGTGAACACAACCCCGATTCCTTGGTCAGACTGTGGCTGGGAGATTTCTGGTCGTTCTTAAATCCAGTTGCTGTCTGGCAGCTGGGAAAAGGGATGCTGAGTCCTCATCCATCTGGGCAGGGAATGCCGGGCTGGCCCGGTGAGGAGGAGGGATGTGCAGTGTGGGTGCAGGGTGGGCTGTGCCCTCAGTGAAAGGTGATTTCAGTGGGGTGTTGGCTGTAGCCAGGTAGGGGGACACAGGTGGGGGTCCTTCCTGAGGCACTGCAGCGGCCGAAGGGTGGGAGGAGTGGATGTGCCAGAGGCAGGAGGTGGCTCTGTGGTCCCACAGCACCCTGGGATTGGCACTGGTGGAGAAGGGTGAGGAAGTGTGAGAGCAGCGTGGTGCTTCCTCCAGGGAGCTGGGCATGTGCTGTGGCTGGTTCCTTTCAAAGGCAGTGGGAGGGACTGTGATGTCCCCAGTCCTGGAGCTGTGGTGTCCTCATCCCCAGAGCTGTGGTGTCCCCAGTCCTGGAGCTGTGGTGTCCCCATCCCCAGAGCTGTGGTGTCCCCAGTCCTGGAGCTGTGGTGTCCCCATCCCCAGAGCTGTGCTGCCACGGGATCCCTCCGAGCCTGGAGCAGAGCATCCCCTGGGCGTTGTGCATCAGTGGGAGATAATTTGCTGAATTCCTGTTCCCTGACCACCCCATCACCGGCTCCTCAGTCCTACCAGGGGCAGAAGGGGCACTGCCGGGGCGGGGGGAGCTGCTGGCACGTCACCATTGGCACGAGTTGCTTGCTCACCTCTGTAACACGACAGGCGACGGGGAGCACCAGGACGGGGAGGGAGCGGGGCTGGGAGCCCCATGGAGAAATACATGGCTCAGCTGGACTGTACAAGGCACGGGCAGCGTGTCCCCCCTGCGAGAGACACCTGCCCCGAGCTGTGGGGAGGGCAGGGCAGGGCTGGCTCAGATCTCGGTGGCGATGATGTCCTCGTAGGGCACGTCAGCACCAGGGATCTCCAGCTCGATGGGCTCCTTGCCGTCCTCCCCCGCAGCGAGCTGCTGCAGCATCTTCTCCAGGTTCTGGTTCCTCTTGTACATGTGCAGGTAGCTCTGCTGCAGCTGCTTCTGGTAGTGGATCACCTTCTCCTTCTCCTCCTTCCACGTCTGCCGCTCGTGCTGGAAGCTGGAGGTCATCTGCTCGTTGTTGTCCCGCTCAGCCTTCAGCTCTGCCCGCAGCCTCTCCACCTCTCCCTGCAGGGCTTGGGCCTCATCCAGCCCGGCACAGGGCCTGGACCCCTCCCGAGCCTCGCTGAGCTGCTCCTTGAGGATGGCGAGCTCCGTGCGCAGGTCCACGATCTCCTGCTCCAGCAGGTTCACCTTCTCCCTCAGCAGCTCCGACTCGTTCTTCTTGCGCTGCAGCTCGTTCTCACACACCTCCAGCTCCATGGACTTGGTGCGCAGGGACACCTCCAGGTCCTGGGTCTTCATCTCCAGCCCTTCCATCTTCATCCTCACCTCCTTCAGCTGAGCCTTCAGGCTGAGGATCTCGGTGGTCTTGGTGTTGAGCTCCGTCTGAGACTCCTTCAGCTGCTGCTTCAGGAGGGAGATCTCCCCGGATTTCTGGCACACCTGTGGGGAGGGATGGAGCACCTGAGTTGGGGTTGGACCTTGGGGAAAGCCCAAGACACCCCTTGTGAGCCATGTGGGCACAGCTGGCGTGTGTAGAGACCCTGAATTTAATTTAATAATGTTCATTTATAATTGATGTAGTTATAAGTTATAATATTAAAAATAATAATTATTATTAAACTTTGGAATTTTCATCACTTTAATGGAATTTTCATCACTTTAACGTGGGCTTTGTTCAGCAATACCCAGTGAGTGAGTAAATTTAACTTAAGCAGAGAGTGGAAGGTTTTACTGCTCCCTAATAAATGACTGTGGCAAGTCCAAGTAGTTCCTATTTCCATGAGGGAAGGCAGCTTTACTGCTCCTTTGGGGCAGGCAGCTGGAAAACCCTGTGCTGGAGGCTGGAAATGCCAAGTTCTTTTAATGACTGAGTGTTTTTATGCACTGGTTGTTTCCTTGGATGACGGGACGGGCTGAGGGGTTAAGAGGGGCAATGAGAACCTCAGTCACAGCTCACACAGCCTCCACGAGGCAGACCATGGATCTCCTTGGGTTTAATGTGCCTGTCCCACAGCCCTGGACCCCCGTGGTGCTGCTGGGGGCAGGAACAGGGCTGGAGAAGGGCTGTGTGTTGTATTGCTGCTGCTGGAGCTGCCACCTTCCCACATACACCCTTTGCCCTGGGCATCCACAGCCCGGGGTTTGCTGCCCCAATGCCACTCACCTCCCACTGCGTCTCCTCCAGCGCTGGGGCGAAGCTGGTCTTCTCCTTCTCGTAGGACCTCAGCTTGGTCTCCAGCAGGTTTTGCTCCTTCATGAGTTTCTCCAGCTCCTCCCGGAGCTGCTGCTTCTCCTGCTGCAGCTGGAACACCTGGAGGTGGAGGACCTGCTGCGTGCGCTGCGTTTTCTGCGAGGTTTGCTTGAGTTTGCTGTTGCACTTCTGCTTGAGGCCCTCCAGCTCCTCCTTGCAGCGCCGCTGCTTCTCTTCATAAACCTGGCAGGAGCTGATTTCCTTCTCCTCGAAGCTCGACTGAAGCTCCTGCAGCTCCCCCTCCCTCTCCAGCAGCTTCTGCTCCAGCTCCTGGATGGTGGACTCGTCCGTGGAGATGGGCGAGCGGATGCAGGTGGCTTTCTCCGCGGCTCCGTGGTGGTGGTGACCGCCTTTCCCGGGGTTGAGGATCTTGTTGCCCCCGTCAGAGAAGGACATGGCCTTGAGGCTCATCATGTTGCTGTCCTGGATGATGGCACACTGCAGGATGTTGTGGGCAGAGCCCCCGAAGCGGCTGATGGGGCCCATGGGCGTGATGAGGGGGTCGAGCTGGTAACTGCTGCTGGTGCTGTGGGTGGGCAGGCTGGACATGGAGTTCCTGCCAGAGTCGGACAGGCCCCCCGAGCACAGCACGGGCTTCAGCTCCTGCTCCTTGCCTTTCTCCGGGGGGTGCAGCGGCTGGGGCAGGTGCCCCCCGTTCTCGGGGGGGGAGGAGGAGCGCAGCAGGGCCCCGGAGCGCGGCAGCACCGGCTTGAAGGCGGTGGGACGGGCAGGAGGCTTATCCACACCCTGGGGGGAGAGCAGAGCCCCTCAGCACAGACCCAAACCAAGCCATCTGTCCCCTCCCCTGCCCCTCCTGCCCCCAGGGATGAGACCCCCACAGTGGGACAACTCCCCTCTCCCTCAAGGGCCAAAAGCTTGGGAAGATGCTGATGGGCAAAGCTGCTTCTGCTGGGAGGAGAAGGGCAGGTGTGGAAATTAAAGGATCCACATGCTTTGGATCATATTGCTGATCCAAATTCCCAAAAGCAGAGGGTGGCAGAATGCCCCCAGCCCCCTCCCTGCTGCCCCCCTGCTCCCTCCTCCCGCCACGAACTGTTCTCTCCCATCCTTCTCCAAGACCACGACCAGGACAACCTTGTGGTGGGACCTGCACCCATTCTGAGGACAGGCGGGGTCCAGTGGGACACCCCCACTCCCAGGACCACTGTCTCCCCCACTAACCACTTCCAGCTGGCTGGGGAAGGGCAGCAGCTTCTGCGGCGTGGGCGTCCCGAAGTCGATGCCGCTCGTGCCAGCCTGGCCCAGCTCCGCTCCGGCCAGCGAGGTGTAATCCCGGTGGGCACCGTGGGACTTCTGGCTGACCTTGATGTAAAAGAAGTCCTCATTCTTGCTGCTCTTGGAGCCGGACTTGTGGCCGGAGTCCTGGGAGAAGCCAAAGCGGAGCAGCCCGTCCGAGTAGCGGTTGAGCTTCTTGAGGTGGGAGGACTTGCGGAGCTTGTACTGGGAGGCGCGGCAGTGCTTGCTGTGGAAGCTGTGGCCGGAGATGAGGCTGCTGACGCTGCCCATGCTGGTCCCGGCGGGGGCAGAGCCCGGCTGAGATCATAGCAAAGCCCTGCGTGCAGCCCGGAGCACGTCTGGGGACACAGGGAGAGCGGCGTCAGGAGAAGCCACGCGGGGAGGTGGGTGTGAGGATGCAGGGATGGTTTTATGTGAGACAGGAGACTGAGGGCAGGGCTCCTCGGGGTCTGCAGCTTCCTCCCGAGGGGCAGGCACTGATCTCTGCTCTGGGGGGACCAGGGACAGCACCCAGGGAATGGCTGGAGTTGGGTCAGGGCAG
>JAWWTY010000055.1:3040523-3090205 GCA_035222235.1 Margarornis squamiger
AGGGTGGTGGGCACTGACCAGGCTCCCCAGGGCAGTGGGCACAGCCCCAAGGCTGCCAGAGCTCCAGGAGGGTTTGACAACTCTGAGGGACAGGGTGGGATTGTTGGGGTGTCTGTGCAGGGCCAGGAGTTGGACTCTGGTCCTTGTGGGTCCCTTCCAGCTCAGGATATTCCATTATTCTGCTCTAAACACACCTCGCAGGCACGTTTGGGTAGGAGCCAGCACTGACAGGGTTTGTGCAAAGGGCACCTCTGAGCACACCTCCTGTGTGTGCCCAGGGATGGGTCAGGGTGCTTTGGGCTGGGGCTGTGGGTGCAGATGAACCAGCTGGTCCTCAGGTATGGGAAAGGAGAGGGATGTTTACTGAGGTTGATCCAGCCCATTCCCAGCCCCACGGGAAGGAGGGTGAAAGGGAAGAGCAGGGATTTCCCCTGAGCCTGGGGATAGCTCCCCAAGGCCAGGTGGCACCCAGGGTGCCACAGCTCCTGGATATTTGGGCACCTCCTGCCCTATGCCAGGGGCTCATTGTGAGCTGTGGGGTTCAGCACACCTCGATGAAGCCAGGAGGGTTCTCTATAGGAGTCTCTAAAAATGACAAGAGGACAAAAAGGGATTTGTAGTGATTTTTAGGTGCCTAATAGGCATAATTTCAACAAGCACCCGTGGCTTCTGCTTGTTCTGTGCTGGATGGATCCAGTCTCCTGCTAACGAGCTGCAGTCACAACCTCTCCTGCATTCCCCTCCAATTTTCAGTGCTCCTCTTAACCTGCCTGAAAAGGGAAGCTGTGAGGCTTAATTACACTTAATGTCTGTGCAGCACTTCAGAGGACAAGAGGCCTTGTGTGTGTGTGTGCTGAGTGTTGTGATTAGGGATCAGAGGTATGTGGGACTCTGTGCTCCTTCTCTTTGCTGTGGGGGAAAAAATAGAGAAAATAAACCCCCAGCTCCTGGTGGCCTTTGTGGTGCTTGGCTCCCAGTGCCAGGGCTCTAATGGAGATGCACTTTCCATCTAGGTAATTAGGGGGAGAAGGGGGAAAGCACACAATCCAAATGAGCTAAATCCTGTTTGCACAGGATGAGAGGAGAGGAAACATTTCTGCTCCTTGTTGTGTTTGGAATAGCTCAGAGCTCCCAGTGCTGGCACTGTGTGATCCAGCTCTTCCCCAGAGCTACACCAGGCTGAGCTCCCATCGCCAAAACAGGAATCCAGGGGGTTGAAAGTGTCTTCTGGCAGTGGCACAGGGTTGGGTGGGTGGAGAGGGTGTGCCAGGGCATCCTTGCTGCCTCATCCTCAGGCTCCAGGCAGTCACTCCTATGTTTTTCCCATTCTTGGATATACCCTGCTTTACACCTGCTCCAGTGCCAGCTCCTGCACCCCAAACAGGGAAACACCAACCTGTGCTCAACCCTCAGCTTTATTTGTTTCCTTTCCTCCGTGCCCCGAGGACCCAGATTGATTAAGTGTCAAAGGAAAGTCCTAGAGAGACAGACTATCCGCTTTAATCCCTAAATCCATTTTTGGGAGATTAAGAGAAGTAAGAAGGGAGGCCTGAGCTGCTGCCAGGATGCTGATATGTTAAAAGTGATAAATGACTTTGGCTTCATTCATTCTTGCAGGGGAAGAGGCACACCGTGCACGGGGAGGGGGAGGAATCGCTGCAGGGAAGGGGATAATTGGCACAGGAGGCTCCGTGTGTTCCTGACACAGCCCGTGTGTGTCTGCAGGGAGGGAAAGGCAGTGTCAGAGCAGCAGAACTGCCAACTGCAGCCACAGCATCCCCAGACAGGGCACAACACGTGCCAGGGAGCAGCACTGGTGCATTGGCACACACCTGGGCACGTATTTTACACCTGTGTATATTTACATGCACCCATGGCACAAGTAGGGAGGAGGTTTGATCCCTTAAAACACAGGTTACAGGGTGCATGGAGCTGGGGCTCCAGGGATTCCAAGCTCGCTGGCCCCTTGGATGGATGTGCCCTTGGGTTTTTGGGTGACTGTAGAAGGTGGGAGAAGGGAGGGGAGGGAGAGCTGGGACTTTCCAGCCTCTTGGCAGGAGGTGTTTCAATCAATCCCAGCCCTCCCACACATGCCTGAGAGGGTTGGGCACGTCTTTTTCTTCTCCTTCCCTCTTTCCCTTTAAAAAGCAACACTTTGAAAACCGTGGAGGAGTTGGAATTCATGGGCAATGACAGCAGAAAGGGGCAGGCTCTGGAGACAGCAGAGCTGGGAGGGCACAGGCTCCTGCTCCAGCTTTGGGGCACCTCCAAAAAGGGGGCCAGACTTGTCCCCCTTCCTTGTTGAGCCTCATGTTTGCATCAATTCCAGTGCCCGTGTAGCTCTACAGGGAGCCAGATGGGTTTGCTGAGCCAACCAAACCCCAGTCATTATGTGCATACACATATATGTAGCTGTATGGATACATATATATATATATATATATATTAAGGGGGTTTGCAAGCTTGGCCATAGGCACAGTGGGGTCAGGCCAGGCTTGTTGCAAGGTGTCAAAATGGGGCTGGGAGGAAAAAATTAAATCTAAGTGATACTGAGAGCGCAGGGAATGGAAATAGGGATGTCCCAGCAAGGGCAGCTGCGATGGCAATGTCACCACGCCAGCCTGGCTCTGTCCCCCCCCTCCAGCTCAGCCCCAGCCCCGCCTGGCTCTCGGCGCTAAATGTGATTACTCTGAGCCGTGATTTGCCCTGTCACTCACCAATTAACGGGGACAGAAAGCCAGAAAAGACACAAGCCTTCCCCTCCCGCTCCGCTGCCTCCAGCAAATGAGCCCTTGAAGGCTCTTTTGTCGGCGCCGCAGGGGAGGAGGGGCCCGGGGGGCTGCAGCACGACCCGGACCCCCGGGGCAGTGTCTGTGCTCCACGACCCTCCGAGGGCTGGGAACAAAACCCTCTGAAGCCCAGAGCCACAGAGCAGTCAGGGTTGGAAGGGACCTCTGGAGATCCAGTGCCACCGCGCAGGTGAAGTGGGGAGGTGATGGGCTGGGGGGTCTGGCAGTGCTCCTGGGGGACAGACCCCCCCAATAAAGACTCAGGCAGTGTGGGCTAAACCCACGGGGAACAGGGCTGAGCACGTGGATGCTCCCACTCCCGCTTGTGCAGAAAGAAAGGGGAAAAATGAATGGCATCTCATCATCCCAGTCATGCCTTCCCTGCACGTGGGAGAGCAGCTCTCCCATCGCCTCCTTCCTGAATGGGCTGCAGGAATTTAATCTTATCTCCTCCCAGCGCAGCTTCTTCGAAGCTTTTCCCTCTCTCCTGCAGTTTCCTTCGCAGGCAGCAGCGTCCCCTCCACCGTCCCCAACAGGTCACCCTGGCAAGAGCCTTCCTTGCTTCCCTCCCAGGCTTCGCAGTGTCACTCGCTGCCTGCTGATCCTGTTCTTCCCCCCTCGCAATGCCAAAGCTTCCTTCTTCCCTGCAATCTCTCGCCTACACTTTTTCCCTCTTGAATTATTATTCATCCTTTCTGTGCAGATGCTCCCACACATTTGGGTGTTTGTTGGGAGATGCACAGATAATACAGGAGCAGCTGCCAAGAAGAGCCCGGCTCCGGGACCAGCCTCTTTCCTCTTTCCCTCGATCGCTGCCAGGTGATGTGCCCCTGTTTTACGCGGCGATTTGGGTCTTTGAGGCACCAGGAATGTGGCCCTGGGGGAAATGTGGGCATTGCCACGGTGAAAAGCCACACACGTGCTACCTGGAGCATCTGACTTTACGCTTTGAGTACACCCAGGGCTGTGTGAGCATCCGCCCCTCTCTGCTCCAGCTCCTGCCCGCCCTGCCCGTGCCCAGCTGCTGCCAGGGCTCTCCAAAACCTGCTCACTTGGGTCTCCAAACAAATGGCAGCTCCAAGAAATGGCTTAGAGAGCCCCACCAGCGGAGCCGACCTTGCCCCCAGCCTGTAATCGTCCCCCTCATCGCGCTAATGGGGGTGAATGCAGACCCTGCCCAGGCAGGCGCCGGCCCGTGGTGCTCAATTGTGGCTCGGGGCCCCACGACAAGGCTTTCATTCACTGCCACTCATTGTCCCCTCTCATTCACTGCCATTCATGGGGCTCGTTTTGATCGGAGGCCGGGAGTGAATTGAGCGCGGGCAGCACAAAGCACACACCATGTGTTCCGCCCTGATCTGCCATTAGCGGAGGGGGACACTCCAGATGAAGAATAACCAGCCTCAATTACATGTTACATCCACTCTAATAGCCCAGGAGTCCATCACACTTAATGTTGTTTCAATGAACACTGAGAGAATTCACACCGCCCTGCCTGCTGCTTGTTAGAGGGGCCAGCAGTGCCTTTGGCAGGGGGTTGGGTGGGCTTGGTGCCAGCCTGGCAGTCCCAGGCAATGCCGAGGCTCTGCCAGTGTCCCCTGGCAGCTGGTCACCCTGCTGCAGGCCCTGGAGGTGAAGGTGCAACTGCTCAATAGGGAAAAAAGGCAAAAAAAAGGCAATTTGCCTCCGTTTTGAAGGCAGCACCAAGCGCTGCCTCTTTGCACCCAGGTCCTGGGAGGGTGGCTCAGGTCAGGGTCATTTATGTCACCTTTCCCCCTGCTGGAAAAGCCACAAATCAATGCTGAATTCAGCACCAGCTTTGGGAAGGGCTTGGAGGAGCTGTGGACACTTCTCTTCCACCCATGGAGCGATGGAGGCACCCACCCTGAGCAGGGATGTGCCAACAAGTGGCTTTACTGGGAGAGCAGGCTGAAATCATCCCTGTGAGGATGTAGGCGGGACTGAGGCGACTGGCTTGAGCTGTGTTTGGGGAAGCCAGTCCTAGAATAAGAGGAATTTCTCTAATTAACAATGAATCACGTTGGCAGGGCGAGCTTTAGAGGGTCTGGGCTCCACACCCACCGTGCTGTTCCTGCTTCCACACTGGTCCTGCCATTCCCTGTGGGGCTGTGGGGGGACAGGCTGCTGGCCCTGCCTGGGGATGATTGCTCAACCCATAGAACACTGGTGTCAGCAGAGTCCCATGACTCCCAACATCTGCATTTCTGCAGAGCCTCATGTTTTCTCTGCAGCAAAACACTGCCTGGGCAGTCGTTCTGAGCCCAGGCTCAGCACCAGCAAATACACAGGCTGGAAAAGGGAAGGATTAGTATTCTTTCTGTCTCACAGCCCGAGAAGGATGCAGAAGTGAGACAAACCTTGTTACTGGTGACTGAAAGGTCACAGCCAGCAGCTGCTTATTCCCAGGAGAAGCCAATGTTTGTCCCAGCAGCCTGCAGGGAGTTACAGCCCATGGGAAAGTCATGGCTGGGCTGGGGAAGTGTGACTGGCGTAAGGGTTGTGTCGGGAAAAGGTTCTTCCCCCAGAGGGTGGTGGGCACTGACCAGGCTCCCCAGGGCAGTGGGCACAGCCCCAAGGCTGCCAGAGCTCCAGGAGGGTTTGGACAACGCTCTGAGGGACAGGGTGGGATTGTTGGGGTGTCTGTGCAGGGCCAGGAGTGGGATCAATGATCCCTGTGGCTTCCTTCCAGCTCGGGATATTCTGTGATTCTGTGAACCAATCCCCAGGCTCAGAATGGCACCAAATAATGCTGTGATGGGGGCCAAAAACATCCCCTGCTGTCCCTGTTCCCCCTGCCAGCCCAGCCAGAGGTCAGTGATGGAATGGTGTCACTAACAGGCTGTTTGGGAAGCTGCTGCTCCCTGTGCAGCCCGTGAGCATCACTCCTGAGCCAGCCCCTGTGTCTGTGCACGGAGCCAGGAGGCACTTTGGAGCTGAAACACCTCAGCTCTCCCCCAAACAGCTGCAGTTTGTAGTAAATAGCTCCATAGGCAAACAAATCCAAGCACTCTGAGGAGCTGGGCTTGAGGCAGCCCCAGCCCTTCTCCTGCTGTCCCTGTGCCTGTCTGACCTTGGACAGGAGTCGTTCCCAAGAGGAGCTGGCTCCATCCAGTGCCCTTGCTGGATGCAGTCACAGCATCCACAGGGCAGAGTGGGAATATCCCAGGAGCCTGGTTCTCCATGGTATATCCAAATTGGCTTGGACTACAGCTCTTCATTCTCCTGACAGCACATATTGCTGTAAATAACCCTCAATCCTACCTGTGGCATTCCCAGCTCCCTGCTCAGACCAGAGACCAAATGCTTTCTCCCTCTGTTTTAGGTGAAATTACCTCCAGAAGCCTCCAGCTCCCAACCTTCACTCCACCACGTGTCAAACCCTACCTGTGCCACCCAGATCTCCCCAGATTTATTCCCACTCCTGCCAGCAGCCTCCTGTCACACGGATTTTGGAGCTCATCAGTGATTCAACAGCTGAGCACAGCACCCACACAAGTCATATCAGTCATGCTCTGGGTACAAAGGAAACACTTTGTATGAGACATACTTAAATATTCCTGGGGTGGGGAGAAAGATCTTTTCAGCTTAGTTAATTCCTCCCAGCATCTGCCTTTTCCCACTAATGAGCAACTAATACTGCAATTAAAACCCTGCTAATTGGGAACTCGCAAATGCTGGTCCCCGCTTTTGTCTTTTGCAGATTTGGGGACCGGCCTGGCACACCTGGATGGTGACAATGACACCGGGGAAGGGCCACCACCTCCACACTGGTGAATTCACTGCCCTCCCACGCCAAGGACCACCAAAATGGGAAACAGCCAAACCCCTGCACACACTGGGGCAGGACCCCTCTGCTCAGGACAAGTTTTGGGGAGGTTTCTGTTGGGGAGAGGGAACACCTCTCAGCAGGTCCCACCCAGGGTGGCCCATCCCTGCGAGGCAGCAGGTGCAGGAGGCCGGGTTTGGTTATTTTGGGAGCCGTCTGGGGCTGGCAGGTGGTGCCGGGGTGGGCGACAGCTGAGCGCGCCTTTCACTCGGAGCCGCCAGGCCCCTTCTCGCGCATCTATTTCCGACCCTGCTCAACACAATCTGCCAGGGTGGGGGGGGGACACCCAAAAAACCTCCCTGCAGGGGACTGCCTTGCTTTAGGCAGCTCAGAGGCTCCTGTGCATCCCACAGCATGGGCAGCTGGGAGGATGCTGTGCTGTAATCCCTGCCCAGAGCCCCTGCGAGCCCCCCGGGGCCGGTGGGGTCCGGTGTCCTACACGTCCTCCCACGCGCCTTCCCTGGGGTCTAATTGATGGAAAGGCTTTGTTCTGCCCAGCTAAAAATAGCAAGAACTTCATGTAACTTGAGATGAGCCCTAAATACTTTTCCTCCCAGCTTTCTCGCTTTCACAGGCTTTGCACGTGTCTTCCTCCGTCCCCCTAATTATGGATAAAACTCTGATGAAGGACTGTGAGCCCGTTTCCCCCAGGTTGAGACAAGCACCAAGGGTTTCTTCCACGAGCCACCAGCCTCCCCAGCCACCAGGAAATACTGGGCTAAGGCCCTTTCTGCTGCAAAACTCCCCCCAGAACACACAGGGGAGAAGCATCCTCTCCATGTAGAGGGAAAATTTAGAAGCAGTGCCACAGGCTGCCATGGAGACAGGGCTCTGTTTGCAATCTTCTTGCTTTTTATTGTCTCTCCCCCTCTCCCAAATGGAAAAGCATCCAGGAGCACGGCTGGCATTGCCTCCACACTCCTGATAGCCACACTGCCCAGCCCACCTTCCCTGGCTGGGGGGTAGGTGCTTGGGAGGCCCGGCTGCGTGTCCTCTCTGGTCCCTCACCTCCTCTAGGTGCCACCTTTGGCTCCTCCTGGCTGTATCTGGGGGCCATGAAGCAAGTTTGTGCTGCTCTCCCTCAGCCCTGTTGGGTTCCAGATGCACCAGAAGCCCTGTCAGGGTGCACAGATCTGCCCTTCCTTGCTCTGGTGATGGTCAGGAAGGTGAGGACATGAGCAGCCAGGGGCTGGTTTGGGGCATATTCCTAAAATCTCCAGGTTGGAGATTGTCTAAGAAACAGGAGAGGAAATAACTGGCCCTGGCAACAGGTGAAGCCCCACAATCTCTGTCCTTACCCTTAGGAAAACTGTGAGTATCAGAGGAAGAACTTCTCCAAGGTAGGACCTAAAGATCTTCCAGCAAACTAAACTCCATGTCACACCTAGCTTTGACTTCACAAAGCTAAGCTCCAAAACAGAGCTGGGATTATTTCTGTGCTGCCCTTCCCTGTTTGTGCTACCAGTTACGCCGTGGGTTTGTCTAAATTTGGGTATTTTTGTCCCCTTGCCTGATGGTCAGTCAAGTGGGAGCTGAGAAAAGGCAACTTGAGCCACCTCAGTCCTTGCTGCAAAAGCATTTGCTGCTCTTGTCCCCTCATCCTTCAGCTCCCTCTCTTGTTTCCCAGAGTGCCATATCCCTATCCCTGCTCTGCTCGAAGCTTCAATGCAGCAGCAGAAGGGGAAAAAAAAAAAAAAGAAAAGAAAAAAGGCAAACTCAGTTCTCGCTTCCTATTTTCCTCCTCCTCTATTTTTCAGACTTGGCCCGTGGTGAAAACCACCCCTTTAATGCCTGGCTGCCAAATAGAGCAATTCTCTCAACAGAGAAATGTACATCAAAGTTGCAAGGAATATTCAATTAACCTTTAAAGGAGATCATCCCTAACTGGCTTAGAGAGATGTCACTAAATTGTTTTAAAAACTGAGCACAGACACTTGGATTTCGGAGGAGCAGGTCTGTGGAGACAGCTCTGGCTGTTGGCTCACTAAAAAAAAGGGCAATTCAATATCGAACTGTTCTTTCCAACTGGCATCCTGAGCTAGAACCTCTGACAGGGTTATCTTTGCTTAGGCAAGTGGCCAAATCCATAGCTCTGCATCTAGGAAACGTGGGATAACTGAGAGAACAGCGATGGCAACAGCCCTTGTGATCACTGCATGGACATTTGGGAGGCTTTTTCTTTTCGAGGGACAGCCAAGAAAGCTCCTCTCCAGCTCTCAGATCTGAGCACTGCCAGGGCCCAGTGGGGAGAGGTGCTCCATCCCCCAGAAGTCAGAGGCTCAGGAGATGAGGCTCTCCTGTAAATCATTAAAAATCCTCTTATCTAAGAGTGTGCCCAGGCATTGCTACCCTCTGCTGGAAGGAGCTGCCTTCCTCTGAGGCCTCGTGCTGCTACCAGGAGCTAAATGGAGATCTTTTAGCTCAGGAGGAAAACTCCTGCCTGTGAGGAAGAGGAAGGTCAGGCTGGCAGTGCTGCTGAGAGGAGCCAGTGGCAGAGCCACGACGGGTCAGCATTTGCTCCTGCAGCTCTGCAGGAATCCCAGCAACACCTTGTGCAGCCCCTTTCCCTGGATCTGGCTCCCTAGCCACAGGCTGAGCATATTCAGTGCTTCCCACAAACAATTTGGGAATTGCTCACCCAGAGGGCTGAGCCTGCCTGCCCACGGGGGGCTCCTCTCGATGGAGTGAGCAAGCACAAAACCCCGACAGCAGCAAACAATCTGTGCAGGAAAGTCTTTGTGACCCACGTGCCAAATCTTTGCGCATTCCCAGCTATTTTTAACTAATCCCTGATGGAAAACGTCCGCTGAGGTCCTGCCCACTCGCAGCCTCACGCCTTCACTGCTGCTCTCCCTGACCTGGTGCCTCCTCCCTGCATCCTGCCCCTTCCACGGGTCTTCTGCCTCCACATCCCCTGGGAACAGCCACGACAGCAAACCCAAAGGCAGCTGGACCACCAAATAAATTAGGCAGGGGGCTGGATTTTAAGACCTCCCAAGAGAAAGAAGTATTTATAAACACACAAGTCAGTGGTTGGGGGGAGAATCAGGGAAAAAAAAACCTCCAGGTTTCCTGTCAGGGTTAAGCTTTTCCCAAGTGCTGCAGGATTAAGGTTCCCATGGCTTGGGGTTCAGGGCATGTGGCTCTGCTATGGAGCCACGCCGGGCCATGGTGCTGTCTCTGCCAGCCTGGGCTGCTTTAGGAGCAGTTTTAGCACCAATTTTGGCACCAGTTTTGGCACCAGTTTTAGCACCAGCTTCCCAGAATAGCCGCGGTGCTACTATGTTTTCACACCTGTCCACGCAGCACCTTGCACCACAGGCACTGAGCTCTGCCAGGCTGCCCGTGGGTGACTGAGTGTCCCAGGGAGGGACCCTGGAGCTCAGCTCTTGCTGTCAGGAGGGGTTTGGGGTTTTTTTGAACGGTCTCAAGGAAAGCAGGTTGGCGATCCGGGGCTTTGCTGCCTGTTGCACCGAGCACGGCCGCTCTGCCCACCCCTGCGTGCTGCACATGCTTCACCTGAGCCTGTGCTGAGCAAGACTGGACCTGCCCATCGCAAAACAGAGGCTTTCCAAGAGGGGGAAAACAGTGATTTAGGGCTGAGGATGCACCAGCAGAGCGAGGGAGGCACAGGATGGGGGAGCAGCAGCTTGCTGGGACAGCACAGGATGCTCTGAGCTCCTGCAGCCGAGCATCTGCCAGCGCTGAGTTACCCTCCTTCTGCCCAAACCTGGGGTGGGGGGTCTGCCCTGCACACCCTCAGCACAGGAATCCTGCCCTGGATGTCACTGTGCCCACTTTGGTGGCTCGCTTGGCTTTTCTGGAGCTCTCATTTTCCTGCCTGAGTCTCACATGCATTTGCCTCCCACCGCTCCCAGCGCCGCCTGCCAGGCAAGAGTGACTAACGGGTGGGTGGGAGAGAACGACTCGAGCCCAATTTAGCAGCCCTCGGTGCTAAAGGGGAGGGGGTCACCTGGCGAGCAGGAGGGTTCTGGGCACAGCTGGGGGCTCCGAGGGCGAGGAGCATCCCCGGAGCCTCCGATTTGTGTCCCCAAGTGCGCTTTTTTTTTGGCAGCTGCCATTAATTGTCCCCGTCCCCAATGCTGATTGCGGTGAGGGTTTTGCACTTCGAATCCTTTGTCCCACTGATTAATGGCCCTGGTGATTAATTGCACGGGCAGAGTGGCTAAGGAGGGGGTCTGCAGCCCCCCTGGAAAAGCCTGGGGTAGGGGTGAGCTGGGCACATGGAGGGGCTCTGCGTGTGACAGGGACTCAGGCTGGGAGCAGGCGAGGAGCAGCCGGACAGGCTCTGCCCTGGCAGGGATTTCAAAGGGAGGTTAATCAGTGTCTGGAGCGATGGGAGATAGTGGAGGCTCACGAGGAGTTTTTCCTCTCCCTGCTCGTATTCCGCAGCCTTCAGTGCGGAAAACAAGCTCTCGGGAGGAATTTGGACAGCCATGGAAACGCAGGCCTGCTCTGGAAAATGGGTCAGGTGCTGGTCCCTCCGAGCACACGTGGAAGGAGGTCACAGGCCTCACTGGTGAACACGGAGAGAGAAAGAGGAAACCCCCCCAGTGCTGCTTTGCCAGGGCTGAGGAGGGGCCCAGGGAGGGCTTGGCACTGCTGGAAGGGGCTGGCACTGGAGCCAGGGGGGTGGTGGCAGAAGGGGACAGCGGGACATCAAATGCAAACTCGCCTGGGAGTCAGGGATGTGCAGCAGGGATGCAGTGGTACCAGGCAGGAGCAGTGTGGGTACATCCCCGTGGGGGAATCGGGGTCTGCATGGGAGCTGGCAGGGCCCACTTGTGTGGGACCCTCCTGCCACACCACCGGGGACCTGTCATGTGGCCAGAGACTCCTGAACCCTGAGAAAAAGGGAGGTGGTCCCTGCAGAGCCCAAGCAGGTGTCTGGCCTGTTTGGAGCCAGCAAGGTGGACACTCAGCGGGCTGAGCAAGGACAGGAGTGTCGTGAGCCGAGCCAGGGACCCATCTCTGTGCTTGGTCCCCATCTCTGTGCTCAGTCCCCACCAGACTCGCAGCTGCTGGGCTGTGCAGGTCTGGCAGCGAACCCAGAGTGTCAGCAGGGTGAGCAGTGACAGCCCAGAGCTGACTTCTGCCACAGCCATGGCAGCTCTCCAGCACTGCTTTTGAAGGCGAGATTAATCCCCGGCTTTCCCGGAGCTGCGCGGGCACCCCTGGGGCTGTGACCTCCCTCCCACGCTTCTACCTATCCAGGCACGGCCCCTGCACAGCGAGCACACCCCGAGGGGAGATGGCCAGAGCCGCCTGGCCAGTGCTGTGCTCCCAGGGCAAGGCTAAACCCCTTCCAGCCATCCCTGGCTGTACCTGGACGATGCCGCATCCAGGTGCAATCGGCACTTCCCAGGAGTGCCCACGCCTGGCACTGCCTAATGCCCTTCCACCCGCTCTGCCCGCACGCACAGGGGCTCCAGCGGCACAGAATTGCTACAGGGCACGCAGCCCCTCTCCCGGGATGGCTCCGTGCCGGTGCCAACAAACCAAAGGCATCTGGCTCCTCGCTTCCCCTTCGCGGGGACTTTGGGCGCTCTGTAACCTGAGGCAGCCCGCACCGAGCTGCTGAACACGCAGAATTTTCTCGCTGCCGTGCGAAAAAAAGAAGTTTTCCAGACTTCAGAGGGAAGCGAAAAGCCGGAGCTGAGCGCCGCGGGGAGCGGCGGGCGGCTCGGGCAGGGCAGAGGGATGCGAGCCGGGCACGGGGGCGAGTCCAGCCGCTCGCCCCGACCCTTTTGTGCCCGAGCCCCGCGTCCCGTCCCCGGGAGAGGGGCGGTGCGGGGTATCCGCTGTGCCCGCCAGAGGTTGGGGGGTTTCACCCCAAAGCGACGAGCCCCCATCGCAGTGCGGGGAGTCCCGACCCCTCCCGGTCCCTCCGGTCCCCCCGGTCCTCCCGCGCATCCCTCTCCCCGGAGCTCCCCGCGCATCGCCCCCCGCCGTCCCGCAGCGCTTCCCCGCCGCATCCCCCCGTTGTCCCCGTCCTCGGAGCCCCCCGGACACGGCCCCCCCGGTGCCCCCCGTGCCCACCTCGGGTGGCCGCTGGCTGCTGGGCGCGGCGCGGGGCTGCGCGGGGCTCCCGGTGCCGGCCCGGCCGCAGCATCCCCGGCTTTGCGGCGGCGGAGGAGGAGCCTGGAGCCCCGTGCCCGCGCACCGGGCCCGCCCCGGCGCGGCCCCCGGCTTTGTGTGCCGGCCCCCGGACCCCCCAGCCCCTCCTCTGCACACCCCGGCCCCCCGGGGAAGCGGCCGCAGCCCGTGGGGTGGGCAAAGGGGGAGTTTCGCTGCTCGGTCTGGAGGGGCAGATGCTGAAGGAGAGGGGAGAGGTGCTTGGGGGGGGCGGGGAACGCGGGTGGATTTGGACTATCCCGGCACTGGGATGGAGTCTGGCGCTTTGGGAAGCTCGTCGGGAATAGAGCCGAGAGCACGGAGGAAGCAGCAGGCACCGGGAAAGGTCCGGGCTGAAGTTCCTGTTTTGCTTGACTCGGAGCGCGGACTTGAAGCCGAGGCTCCAAATATCTCCGGTTTGGGATGAGCACCAGGGTGTGACCGGCTCATGCCACAACTAGTCCTTCGTGGCAGAAATAAGGACACGTTCCCAAGGCCTCTGACCACGGGGAACCGGATGGATTGGGCTGGGAATTGCTGTGCCAAGGTGCAGAGCCTGTGGGCACCGGCCTCCTGACCCCTCCTGCCATCACCTGAGTGCCCATCAGTGCCAGGGATGCCCAAAGGAAAAACCCTGAACATCCCTGCTAAATCACCTTCCTGCAGCGATAGAGGCTGGCCCCAGTTTCTGTAGCCCAAGCAGGCTGTGCTTGTCCACAGGTAAGGCCCTTCCTGCCTGTGCAGACGGGATTTTTCCAGTATCAGGAGGAATCACGAGCAGATTTCCCCACAAACTTTCAGACTTCGCACTCAGTGCATCCCGCTGCTCCCTGCCCGCCTGGAACCCGGCTGGAGGCGCAGTTAATGCTCCCGCATCCCTTCCCTCCCTGCACATCTCTCTGCCCCTGGGGAAGTCTCTTTGCCTCCTCCTTCCTCACCTGGTCGTTAATCCCTTCCTAGAGCAGGCAGGTTGTGCCGAGCCGGCCTGTTGGCCCTGGGGCTGACGCAGCGCTCAGGAATTCGCTGGGCAGCTGGCAGCACATCTGGACTTGTCCCGCTCACCGAGCTGCGGGGCTGTGGCCCGGTCAGGTATGCAGGGAGGGGGGATCCCCCCGCTCCGGCGGCTCCCTGAGCCCCGTGTCTGCTCCTGCCGGGAGGGAATGGGGTCGGGAGGGATGGGAGCCCCAGCAGAGCGTGTGCCTGGCAGAACGGCAGCCGTGCCCTGCCCGGAATCAGCTGGGAAACCCGCCTGGGTGCGGCGGGAGGGAGCACAGCCCTGTGCACACACACACACACACACACACAGGGACCCTGCAGCAGCACAGGGGCCCAGCAGGACCCCCAGGAGCCAGAGGACTTCAGGCACAGGGACTAAACCAGTCTCAAACTGGTCAGCTGATGGTCCCCATGGGCCTGGGGTTGTGTCCCGTGGATGGTGGTGGCCAGCCCTTGGCACAACTCGAGGAGAGCAGCCTGGGCTCGGCACTGGGGTTTGCTTTGCTGCCACTGGGACAGCCCGGCTGGCACCCCATGGACGGGCAGGAGGTGCAGACTGAATGCCAGCCCTCAGCTCCCACTGCCAGGCCGTGGGACACGGAGCAGGAATGGCTCTGCCGGGGTGGAGCCCGGCAGAAGGGAGGTTTCAGCCCGGCACAAACCGCAGGGCTTTGATTTATGGAGCTGGCGCTCGGCAGACGGGATCCACCCCCTGCTTTTTTTAATATTGTTTCCTGGCAGCTTACTTGGTTTCTCTGCTGATTTGAGCGGCGCTCCCACAATCCTGCGGGTGCCTCGTTGCCTTGAAAGCAGTCAGCTGGAATTTGCTATTTTGGGAGCTAAAAATTGAAGGGAAGAAGAGGAAGAGGAGGAAAGGGAAAGGGAGAAGAAGGAGAAGAAGAAGAGAAAGAGGAGGAGACGGAGAGGGAGAAGAAGAAGGAGAGGGAGAGGGATAAGGAGGAGGAGGAGAAGGAGAAAGAACATTCACGTGAGCACAGAGGAATGGCTGAACAGGATTCCACTCAAGGGGAAAAGGCACAGAAAGAAATTATGATTCATTTTCAGTGGAGCGGAGCTTCGTGTTTCTATCGTTCAGTTGTAACAAAACAAGGCGGCCAAGCCAAGAAGTTTATTCGTCCCAGATGGGCCAGCGGTTGGATGTGCAGCTTTCCAGGAATCCTCTTGGCTTGGGCACAGTTTGCAGCCAGGAGCTCAGGAGTTCAACCATCAAGGTGGCGGTGGAGGGGACACGCACACAGGGTGGCAGGGGGTCCTGCTGTGTCCCTCGGCTGTCCCTGCCGGGCTGGGGGGGCTGCATTCCCAGCCCACTGGCTCCTGCTGGGCTGAAACTCACCCTGCCCGGCTCCTCCATGCCGGGGTTCGTGTCAGCACCTGCCCCGTCTGCCGCGTCCTCGCCCCCGCAAACGAGTCTGGCGAGGGGGTGTTGCCTCACCTCCCGAGTCACCTGGAAGCTTTCCCAGGGCAAGGGAGCCCCGGAGAGAAAGAGTGAAGAAACCTCGTGGGGGTTTGGTTATTGAGGAGAACGGTCTGTCTGTCCGTGGGGTGCTCGGGCAGATCCCCACCTGAATCCTGGGTGGGGGTCTGTGCTGCCAGCTCAGCACAGGATTTGGATTTCCCCATGGTGGGAGCTGAGCTGTGGTGAAACCCCCCCAAAAAAAACCCCATTCTGTCTCCCATCTTCACTAACAGAGATTAAAAATTCCTCCAGCAAAACCCAACCAGAAAAAAAAAAAAACCTACAATAATCCACTTTTTGCACTTTGGCTGCAAACAGGGGATGAAACACCAGTGACTTGTTTCCTTGGAGGAGATTTGGGCAGAGAAATGTTCACTCGGCTCGCTCACGTCTGGCACCTCCGGCTGCTGCGGGGGACTGGCACAGGTAGTGGGGGAGTGACTCAGACCCTCATCCCTTCCACTTGAGTCTCCCTTAATCACTGAGCTAAGTCATCCTGGACACAGACCTAAGTGGATTTGCATGGATAGATTGAATACAAGTCCCTTCTCCCTTATATTTTAGGTTAAAGAATAAGCAGAAATGACAAAGATGGGTTTTTTCCTCTTTTTTTTTTTTTTTTTTTTTTTTTTCCTACCAGATTATTTACAAATCCATTAAAATTGGATAGAACTTAGTTCATACTAATTTACTGCTCTGGGAGGGAATTACAAGATAATAAGATCAGTGATAAAAGCAAGAAGTAGGTGTATTTAATGACTTTTTTCCCCCACAGAGTCATGAAGCAATATTGGAAGAGTGAGGCAATGCTGAGAAAAGGAAATGAAGCCACAAACACTCCTGAGGGTTGGAGGGTTCAGATGGCACCTGGAGGAGCAGGATGAGGACACCAGGATAATAAATAGTACCTTTATTTTTGCACGTGGATTTTAACCAGCAGCACAGCATGTGAAACCAAAGTGGGAGGTGCTGGTGGTGCAGGGAAGGAGCATCCCAGTGCTGGGGTTGGGAGCCAGGCAGGGTGGGCAGAGGTGGGAGTCCCCCAGAGGGGTGTCACAGCCACCCTGGGGTAGGGGACAGAGATGCTCTGCCTGCTCTTCCCCAAACCACCTGGCCAGGTGTTTCCCTTCCAAGTGGAGAGAAAGTGGCTGTGGGTCTGCCCAAAGCCTGAGCCCTTCTGGAGGGGTCAGAGCTGGGATTTGGGACTTCAGGAGTGGGGTGTGTCCTTGGGATTGCTGAGTGCTTGTCAGCATCCTCCTCCATCCCTCCCCAAACCAGGTCCTTAGCAAATCCCCCCACAGCTGGTTCCCCCTCCCTGGAATCACACACACCCCGCTGTGGGAAGAGCTGTGCTTGGCCCTGCCTGGGGATTTGGATGTGGAATGCAGCAGAGAAGGAGTGTTTGCTGTTGGATCCTTTCGGCTGGGCACGTGGATTACAAATGACAATTAGGCTGGGGAGCTGCTCGGGCATAACTGTGTTGGAGCTGCAGGGACTTGGGTGCAGGATTAAAAACAGCCATAAACACTGTGAGAGTGACCTGGCACAGGTTGCCCAGAGAAGCTGTGGCTGCCCCATCCCTGGAAGTGTCCAAGGCCAGGTTGGAGCAACCTGGGCTAGTGGAAGGTGTCCCTGCCCATGGCAGGGGGTGGCACTGATGGGTTTTGAGGTCCTTCCAACCCAAACCATTCCATGACCTGTGAGACAGTGAGAGAAGAGCTCATGTGTGTGGCCAGGGAGGGTCCTGCCTGGTGCTGGTGGTGGCTATTTATGTGTCATGTGGGCTTTGCTTTAAGGCTCTTGCTGCATATTAATCAACCAGCTCAGCCCCACTGTGGCCGAGCCACCAGCTGATATCCCTGACATGCCCGGGATATTGTCCCCATTGTGCTGCACAAAGCCATTCCCAGCCAGGGCTGGGCATAATTCTTGTTTTGGTCGAGGCTGAGGGGAGAATCCATTGAACTAATCCTCTCCAACCATATCCTCCCTGCCAGGCTTTAAGGGCCAAGCAAAGCAACGTGGCACCGACACGACACTTGCCAGCTCCTCTGTGCTCTCCCCTTGCACTCTGTGTAACTTCAGGTAAAATCTGAAATTGAATAATCATAGAATGATTTGGGTTGGAAGACACCTTAAATATAATCTTGTTCCACTGGGGCACCTTCCACTACTCTAAGCCCCATCCAACCTGGCCTTGAACACTTGGGGCAGCCACAGCTTGAAAAGGAAACTCCACATGGCATCCCCAGCCCAGCAGCAGAGTGTCACTTGGGGAGTTCAAGCCTACTTAGACCAGACTTTGCTCCCAGCTCCCCTTCCTGGAGCCCTGAGAAGCAGCCAGAAGCTCTGGTTTCAATCCCAGCCAGTTTAGCAGCAAAACAAAAACCCTCAAAAGGTCGTGAGAAAATCATATCCCATCGCAGCTTAGAGAGGCAGATTGATGTTTCCTCTTCCACTGCTGGGATTCATCTGTTCCTTTCCCACTGAAACTGATGATAAGAGCACATCTCAGCTCCTCGGGAGCTCTTCAGGCTCTTCCTTTGACTGACCCTGAAACAGAGACAACTCAAACCACGTCCCCAGAGCTTCAAGTTTGTGTCAGAGTTAACCAAAGCCTCCTCCTGTGCCCATGGAGGGGGAGCAGTGATGAACTGCTGTGTGTTCTTGGGATTGAGCTGGGATCAGTGAGCTGGACACCCCATCACCCCACGGGGCCTTCCTTGTCCAATCCAGGTTCCACACAACCAGGAATTCTTCTAAAGCACCATCCTGATGTCATTTCATTCCCTGAGTGCTGACAGAAAACACAGTTTCTAGTCCTCAGGGCCAGAAAGGGTAGCTGGAAAATTTGGCTCCTCGGGGCATTCGAGACAAAAGGCAACACACACACACACACACACACACACACACACACACAGCCCCTCAGTATTTTATCTTTTAGAGCATCCTGTGCTCCAAACCCTGCTCCTGGTCTGTGGAGGGAGCTGATGGGTGTTATCTCAGAGGATGAAGGTGGGAGAGTGAGCGGGGATCCCAGTCTGGGGTCAGAAACAGGAATATCAGCCAAGCTGGGACACCCCAACCCCTGTGCCATCCCAGGCCAGGAGCTCAGGAGCAGAAGTTTTCTCTCTTGCAGCCTTTTCCTCCTGCTCCTCCCCTCCCCTCCTCCTCCTCAGCATTACTCACCACTTATGCAATGCTTATCTCCCAGCCCTGCACACGCCAGTAACCAGTTGGGCAGCAAAGAATATTCTGCTGGAAAAAGCAGTTTGTCTGACTGTGCCTGCCTGGCTCCCGGGACTCACCCCCAGCATGGCACAGCCTGCTCCTCTGCTGCTTTCCAGGGGAAAAAAGGGGAGGAAAAGGGGCCTGGTGTCCTCCTGGGACTATTCAATGTTCTGCTTAGCTCAGTTTGCTTCTGCTTCATTGGCCTACAAATCCAAATCCTCCTAAATAATTCAGCAGAGCTGCTGCACTACAGGTCTAAATAATTCATCCTGGCTCTTTGAGGAGGGAAATGTGGTTACATCACCCTTCAGAGCAAAGCTTCTGGGGCTTCTTCCACTCCCCTCCAGAGCAAAGTTTCCCTCTGATCAAGCCAAGATGCTCCTGGTAGCGCTGTTGGGAAAAGCTGCCGTGCTCAGGGCTTTGAAGGGACATGATCCCACCCTGCCACCTCCTTTTCTGTGGCTCTCTGAAGGTGCAGGGGGTCAGGGCAAAGCCTGGTCTCCTCCAGGAACTGCCAGGAGAGGGGAGCAAAGGGGCAGCAGCTCCTGGGAGCACTGGAACCGGGGGGCAGGCTGTGCCAGGAGGGGCTGCACCCTTGGGTGATCCTCACCCCTGGCACAGTGGAGAGCTGTGATTCTCCCGTTTTCCCTCTGGGTATTTGGGATGCTGCTGGTGGATGAGACAGCCTGGTCCTGGGCAAGGGGAGGACTTTGGGAAGGAAGAGATGGCCATGGGGTGGGTCAGAACTGTTGAGCAGCCACGTGTGAAACCCCCAGGTTGTGTTTTCCATCCCCCTTTTGGCAGAGAGGTCTCTCCCGCAGGGAATCGTCGAGCAACTCGTGTCAGCTGCCAGCTGACTCCTCCAGGAGCCCTGCTTGTCCAGGGGGCTGCTGGAATCAGGGATTCCCACCAGAGGCCAGGGCAAGGTGGGCATCACTGATCCAGCACAGAGCAGTGGCAGGGGGTGTGGGTGGTGCCCACGCTGCTCCCTCTCTGTTCCAGGCTCGCTGTAAGTAGCACACACCAAACATGGATCATGCTGAAAGCATTTTGCTTAAATATTTATAAATCCTTCCCAGCTTGAAGCACAGCCAGTTCTGGAGGTGTGCAGAGCTCTGCAGCCAGCACAGGATGGGGGCTGGCAGGGCCACACCGGGGAGATTTTGGGGGTGAGGCTGTGCCCTGTCAGGCAACTGGGTGTTTTGGTGACTTAGAAAGAGTGGCAAGAAGCAGGATGCTGGCAGAGCTTCCCCGGCTCTGCCAGTGCAGCCCCAGCCTGTGTCCTGGACCCCAAACCCATCCTGGTGCGCACCCTGGATCCCAAATGTGTCCTGGCTCCTGGAGAGGGTGGATATACAGCCAGAGGTTCACACTGGGCTGAGAGTGGAGGAAATGGAGGTGAAAGAGCTTGAGCAAAGACAAGAATAAAACTGATTATCCCCTTCCACTGGGCAGACTCTCTTTGTTTTCCCAACCAGCAAATCAGGCTGCAAAAAACCCACCCAAATCCCCAACTGCTCTCCTTGTCCTTCCCATCCCTTTCCCCTCTGCATCCCTGTGATAAAGAGCTCCTTTCCCCAAATCCCCTTCCTCCCCAGTGTGGGGCTGTGCCTCGGCCTTATCTCTGCCTGGAGTAATTTGATTTTCAGCATTGGCAATTACCACAATAAAAGATGGGATTTGCAGCCAAGTGGTGGCTGTGGCAGCTGGGCTGAGACCACCAACACCCCCCTCAGGGGGGTCCCCAGCCTCCTGGGCATGTGTGAGCCATGCCCTGGGGAATATCCCAAAAAAAAGGCAGGGGAGGGTCCCCTGTTCTGCTCTGCCCTGGGACAGCAGTGGGACGTGCTGCTCTCACAGTCCCCCAGGGGCTGGGGCTGGGTTGGGGTGGCAGGAGGGGGATGTTGCTGCCAGGAGACAGGGACAAGATCCCTGGTTTTGGATTCCCCCAGCATCATTTAATCCCGACAGGGGTGTGATGCCCCCTTTGCTGCTCCTGGCCCAGCTGCTCCTCCCCAGGCTGTTGATGGCTCCCATAAAATCCAAATGTGCTTTGCAGTTTAGCTCTGTGTATTATAAACCATAATCCAAACCCCATAAAGGAGCGAGTCCTTTGCATAATGATCCCATACGGTTCTCCATGGGCTCTTAGAACACACCAGGGCTGTGTTTCCCCAGCTCTTCACCTCCCAGATATAGAATTAGAGCAGCAGGAGAGGCTGCTCAGGGGTCAGTGGACCCGTCCCCAGCAGAGATGTCACTCCCTGCGTGGGAGGATGAGCAGAGCTGGGGCATCCAGCAGCTGGGGGGGGTCTGAGATGGAAGGTGGGACCCCCCCTGCCATGGGGAGGTCTGGGATGGAAGGTGGGAGCCCCCCTGCCATGGGGAGGTCTGGGATGGAAGGTGGGAGCCCCCCTGCCATGGGGAGAGGGCACAGGGGGACCCTTTCCCAAAAATGGTGCCCTGATGTGGCAGTTTTGGGTGAGGAGTGGAGGATGTGGGGTTGTTTCGCCACACACCGGAGGCGGTCACGGGGTGTTTGTGCAGGGCAGGAGCCAGGGAGGGATGCCAGGAAGTATTTTTAGGGAGCTTGTTTTGTTTTTAATTCATGACTCATCCTCCCTTGTCTCTGCTCCAGGGCAGTCACAGTTCAGGAGTCCTCAGAGCTGAGCAAAGACGGGGTGACTGCAGTGACCAGTCTGGGGGAACTGGTGACCAGTGAAATCAGTGCACCCCAAAAAACCCCCATGTTTGCCCCCACCCTGCAGCCCTGGCTGGGTCCTGCTTTGTGCTGGGGCATCTGGGCAGCCCACAGCACATTTTTGGCAGCAGTGAGCTCTGTCTGCATCCAAAGCAGCAGATGAGGGGGGATCCTGCCCCTCTGCCCCTCTCAGGTGAGACCCCAATACAGGGCTGAGGTCCCAGCTCTGAGGTCCCAGCACAGGAAGGACTTGGAGCTGCTGGAATGAGTCCAGAGGAGGCAGCAGGATGATCAGAAGGATGGAGCAGCTCTGCTGGGAGAGCTGGGATTGTCCAGCCTGGAGAAGAGAAGGCTTTGGGGTGACCTAAATGTGGCCTTTCAGGACCTGAAGGAGCAACTGGAAAGATGGAGAGGGACTATTTACAAGGGCCTGGGGTGACAGGACAAGGGGGAACGGCTTCAAACTGACAGAGGGTGGGTTTAGATTGGAGATTAGGAAAAAATTCCTCCCTGGGACAGTGGTGAGGCCCTGGAATGGATTTCCCAGAAAAGCTGTGGCTGCCCCATCCCTGGAAGTGTCCAAAGCCAGGCTGGAGAAACCTGGGCTGGTGGAAGGTGTCCCTGCCCATGGCAGGGGGCAATTGGAACAATATGATCTTTAAGGTCCCTTCCCACCCAGACCATTCCAGGATTCTCTGATCCCTCAGTGCAGGATGAAATATTTGTGCTGGATGAGGCAGAAAGCAGCCCTGTGGAGCATCAGCTACAGGAGAGCTTTGGGGATGAGGTTTTATCCCAGCTCAAACACAGGATGTTTAAACTGGGTTAAAAGGTCCCGAGGGCACAGTCTGGGGGCTGCAGAGCAGCTCGGAGTGGGAGCATCCCGTGTTTCCTGGGGGAGAAACAGGAGCCAGCACATGCCAAGTCAGTTCTGGAGGGGTCTGAGAGGCTCCAGGAGTTGTTTATTTATTTCAGCCGGGTGTGAATTCCCCATTTGGCCGTGCTGTTGCAAATTCGAGGCCCTTAAATCAACTTAAATCACTCCAAAATACAGGCAGTAATTCAGGGATTTATTGAACCAGGGGCTGCATAAACACGGATTTAAGCTGGTTTCACTAAATCACAGCCAAACCCGGAGCAGATATTCTTCTCTGCTTTTTCTCCAGAGTAGTTTGAACTGGTTTCCAGTCGATTTAAACCAAGAGTGGTCTGGGGGAGGCAGGAGACTTGACATTGCCATCCCCAGGAGAGCAGGGACCTGCTGGCAGCTCCACAGGCTCCTGTCCCAGCTCAGTCCCAACACACACCTGGATCTGCACCTCTAGCAGAGATATCCAGACCTAAAACCTCATAAGAAAATGCCATTTTTCCCCCCAAGATCCCACCCACGTGGGGCATGGGGCTGTTCTTGTCTCCTTAGGAATCAAGAGCCCAGAGGGAGAAATAAAGCAGGAGCAGAGATGCCAACCCTTCTCCTGGCTGCTCTCCAGGGAAGGGAGATGTGGAACAGCCATACCCAGGCTGCAGTCTGGGGCCTGGCCTGGAGCCTGCTGTTCTCCACCTTTTGGAGGTGTGGAGAGCTTCCAAAATGCCTCAGGAGTCAGATGTTTTCCCTCCTGGGGGGGACTGTTTGTTCCCAAGGAGGGGCTGTGGTTGTTTTGGGGCAGGAGGGGTGGTTTGCCCCGTTTGCTGCCCTTGGCAGCTGGTTAATGCAGGGAGCAGCATGGGATGGGACAGAGCTGAGATTTTTAGCTGGAAACCCTTCAAAAGGCTGGTTGTGGGGGATGTCAGTGTGGAAGAACTGCCTCTGACCTGGGTTTTTTTCCATAAAAGCTCTAAATATTGCTCACTCTGCTGTAAAGGTTTGTATCCTCTCAGGACGGTCCATCTTACTTAAAAAGCTGGATTTGGAAGCTGCAAAGATGATTATGTGGGGTTGTAGAGGTGGGGACAGGCAGGATTTTGCTGGGGAGGGAGTGGGATTTAACAACTTTGTGCTTGCTCTGAGCTGAGAGGATTATGCTGCTGGTTCTGACACAGCTCTTGGGTTTGGATGGTCTTGGGCAAAATGTTTTCCTCCTTTTTGCCTGCTTAGTCCTCAGTGCACTTGTGGGTTATCTGCTGTATCTGTGTCGAAGTGGAGGCAGGTTAAAGACACTGCTCTGAGTAAATCCCAGGTTTGCCTGGAGCAGGTTGAGTGGCATCTGCTTGGAGTGGCCCTTGTGGTGTGCTGGGAGATAAAATCACGGCTGCTCCTGGCTGAGTGGGAGACACTGGAGGAGAAAACAGGATTGCTGACAAGATAAGGGCTGCCTTATCTATGCAGAGTGTGATTTGGAGCCAGCACTGAGCCCGGACGGTGCAAGAGGTGCAGAAAGCTGATTTAATCACTTCCTCACCGGGGAATTCTGTCAGATGAAGCCTCTCTAATGTGATGACATTTCACTGTAATTTTGGGTTAATTCCCTTCGATCTGTGCACTATCAAAGGTGTGATGTTGTCAGGGGTGATGAGTTTGGCCTTACAGGGTTTATTGAGGTAAAGATTCCAGCAGTGAGCGTGGAGTGCTGCCATCCCAGCCCTGGATAAGCGGGTTTTTCACTTGTATATCCCAAAAGAGGGGGATCTGGGGGCTTGATGGCGCTGCATTTCCTTCTCCAAGTGTTTCCCGGTGCGGGTGAGGCGGGACACAACTCGTGGGTACCCACGGGTCGGGATGCTCCAGCTGCAGGACTCGCCTTGCCCGCAAGAGGCTGCTGGTGCCGTTCGGAATCATCCCTAATTCCCGCTGCATCCTCCTCTTGGTTCTCACTGTAAAGCACTAACAGCCCTAAAACAAGGCCAGGAAAGCACAGAACGAGTTGTTTCCCCTCCCAGTGTGCGAAGGATTGGGTGTTTCCCAAGGGAAAAGGTGCTGGGACAGGGCAAGGCTGATCTTGGGGAAGAGGGGGAAAAGGGAGCCTGTGCCAAGAGAGAAGGAATGGGCTGTGTGATGGGGCAGCTGGCACAGGGTTGTTCCTGAGATCCCACAGGTCTGTGCCTTCCTGTTTGACTCGGTGTCTTTATAGAGTTTTGGGGATCTGGGAGTGATGATCCCATGGGAATGTCCTGCTGTAGGGCAGGGAAGGGCAGCCCCAGTTTGAACCACTCTGCAGGTCTGTTTAAGCAGGAGCCAAGGAGGGCTTTGATGTCCCCAGGAAGAGGAGAGCAGGTACCTGGGGGGAAGCAGAGGTGGTTGGGTATCTGCTGGCTGGGGTTTAGGGGGTGCTGGCCATTCCCCCCATCCTGGCCTGGCCTTTTGGGGTGGTTTTGTTCCTCCTCCTTGTGCATTCCAAACTGTGTTTTCAGGAGATGTTACTGCCCATCAACAAAGTGATGGCATAGAAAGGGGGACATCAACCCTAAAACCAGAATGTAATTAAAGCTATTTCATCTCTACTCTGAGATCTGCTCTGGACAGTTCTTGCACCTTCCTGGGGCTGGGCCAGGAATTGCTGCTCCAACCCTGTGTCCTTATGGGGTCAGGCTGCCCTTTGATGGGTTTTCTGTCCTGCTCTGTCTCATTTCACCCACAAAACCTGGTCTGTGAAATCCCTGTGGATGTTTTACTTTCAAATTGTCGTGGCTGTGCCTTGTGAGCTCCAGCAAGGAGGGAATGGAGGCACAGGATGAGTATTCAGGTCCAGCCTCCCCTTGGAGTGGTCATGGACTAAACACAAGGGCAGAGCTGCAGACAGTAACCCTTGGCTGGTTTGGGAACAGACTCATTGCTATGGAGAGGTTTTCCTGAGGAAGCCTAGATGGCCCTTCAGCTAAAAAATGAGGTGCTGCACCAGATCAGGTCATTCCCTGGAGTCTGGCATCCCTTTCCTTCCCACTGCATGGCCAACAGTGCCCTTGGCAAGTGTCATATCCTGGGTCCCCAAAGCTGTGACTCCCTGACACCCCCAAACAGAGGAAAACTCTCCTGGCTTCCCAGGAGATTCCAGCACTCAGCAGGTGATTTAATTACTTTATTAAGAGCAATCAAGGAAGCTGATTTGCAACTCGACTTAAATTTTGCAAACATCAAATGTCACTTTTTTAAAATACTGCTGCATATTAACATAATTAGGTTATGAGCAAAAGAACCCTCACTGTTCCTGGGAAGGGAGGCCTGGCTGGGATGGAAGATCCCTGACACCAGGTCTGGGTTTGCTGTCTGACCTTGGCTGAGCCTGTGCTCTGGCAGCCACCGTGAGCAACCTCTGCCTGTTTCCCTGGCCAGCCTGGGCTGTTGTGCTGCTTGTGAGACCTTGATCCAGGCCTGAGACAGGATCTGCCTGATCCCTTTCCAGGGCAGATTTGGAGCACCGATCTTGGCAATGTCATCTGGCTGCCTGTTCCTCCCTTTCCAGCCTCAGCCTGTTTGCCATGTCCATGCTGTTGGCTCTTGGCCTACAGCCCATGTTAGGAGACACCTCCTGTATTTCCGTGGCTCTGCCAACCCTCACCCTCTTCTAGGCAATGCCTTCAGTGCCCAGGGCTGGAGGGGGCTCTGGTGGTCAAGGCACAAAGTTGGTTTCCTGTGGCTCCATCGCTTTTGGCCACAATGAAAAGCCAAGAGCAGAGCCCAAACCATCTGCCCACTTCCCACCTTCCAACCTGTGGGCACAGGAGAGGCTCAACCCAGCCAGGTCCCCCCAGCCCCTCTAATTTCCTTACTCCTTGTGTATTGATGGTCAGGGATGTCGGGTAACCATGGCAACCCATTGATTAGCATCCAGCCCCTGCGAGATGAGGAACACGAAGCCCTAAGAATTACAAATGATGCCGGATTGTCTGCTGCCAATTGGCTGATTACTGCCATTTTCTGCCAGGTAGCCCAGCTTTTCCAGGCGGCCCGGTGCTGTGTAATTACCGGGCTGTGATTGATGCATTGCTATAGTTACTATCTGCTGTGCTCCCTGACTAATAGTTTTTAAATTCCTCTTCACATGGAAATGCATTGCCTGTAAATGTGAGAGGCAGAGGTCTACTGAGCCAGAGATTCATCCTGAGAGGAGCCGGGGCTGGGCGTGGAAAAGCGTCACAGAGAAAATGTGGTGGTCAAGTGCATGAGTCACTTGGATCAAAGCACCGATGGGGCTCAGTGAAGGGGGGGCATAAATGAGGCTGTGGGAGGAAGGGGAGCTGTGCTGGCACAAGTGTTTCTCCAGGCTGAAGGGACTGGGCACGTGTCGGTGCCACGTGGTTGCTTCCAAAACAAAAGAGACCCAAAGCAACAAAAAGCTCGACAAGGACAAGGGGGCGACGGTTTGGAACTGAGAGAGGAGGGATGGAGATGAGGTGTTGGGAAGAAATTCTTTACACAGAGGGTGGGCAGAGCCTGGCACGGGTTGGGCAGAGAAGCTGTGGCTGCCCCATCCCTGGAAGTGCCCAAGGCCAGGTTGGAGCAACCTGGGCTAGTGAAAGGTGTCCCTGCCTTGGTGGAACAAGATGAGCTTTAAGGGCCCTTCCAGTCCAAACCATTCTCTGATTCTATGAACAAACAGCACAGAAAGACACCCAAGCCCCCCTTGGATCTGAGCAGGATCCTGCACCCCACACCCAGCATCCCTAAACAGGGACCAGGCACATCTTTTACCACCAAAGAGATGCAGCCCATGGGGTAGGCATTGAAAGCTGAGCCTCAGAACATGAGTGGTGCTTATGTCCATCACCCTGCAGTGACCAGGAGGGCTGTGGGGCTTGTGAGGGGTGGGTGGGTGCTCTGCAGGGGTTGCTGTGTTGTCCTTGCAGATGTGAGGCCATCCCAGCTGCACTGGCTGCTGTGAGTCAGAGGTTCAGACCCTGGTGCTCCACATCTGTCCTGGGAAGGGATCAGGTAGATCCCAGGAAGGGACCAGGTAGATCCTGGCTCAGACCTGGAGCATTCACAGATAGATTTTGCCTCTCCTGGGGTGAGGATGCCAAGCAGTGCTGCAGCCCCCTCCCCTCCTCTCCCCTGAGCGTTGCCTCTGGTGTTTGAACATCTCATAACCTACACAAAGTTAAAAGGGGTTTGTTTCCTTTCAGACTGAGTGCAGCCAGGGTAATTTAGTAGAAAAATGTCATGCTAATGCAATTCAAAGTTCAAATGATCTTTCATTTTGAGGGAGAGGAGAATGTGTGTGCAGTCAGAATGCTAAAACCCACTACTTGCCCTGCAATTCAAACAGAAATATGAGCTTTGGGGGATACATAAGTCACATGAAATACTGTGAGTGAAACAGAAAATGAATAAAAATGATCCTGAAGCCATTATTAGCATTGCTGGGGGGCAAATCCAGCCTGGAACAAGTGTAGCAGCAGTCAGGAGCAGTGTGGGGAAGGAGAAGGTGGCATGAAATTACAATAACACGGAAATAATGAGAAAAAGTTATCAGCAAGGCGTTTTTCATATTAATCTCTAAATGTTACAGCCCAGGTGCTCCTGCCCCTCTCCCTCCCAGCCCCTCTCAACACTCTGGGAGCACTCAGCTGGAGAGTGGCACCTTGTAATGAAGCTCTGCATCCTCTGCCAGGGCTTTGCCTGGTGGTAGCTGCTCCTGCAGCCAGAAAAGGAGCAGCTCCGCTCCATGTCTGAGGATGTTTTGGGTTTGGAGCCCCTGGGATGACTCTGTGCTCTCGGGTTCTGTCTCCTTGTGTTAGTTAAACCTCGGGCTGAAGGTCGCTGTGGAGCTTTGAGAGCTTTATCTTCCCAAAAAGCGTGGAAGGAAACAACAATTGTGCCTGCCAGGGTTTGGGAAGGGTGATTAAAACCAGGCACAGCAGTTTTGGTGGGGAAAAGGAAGGTCTGCAGCAGGAAGGAGGGTGTTTACCTGTGGGCATCTGTCCTCTGGAAAGGAGAAATGGTCCAGATCAGTGAAAATCAGTGTGACATTGAGGGAGATGGTTCTAAACAGAATCATTTGAGCCTCTCCAGGAGATAGCATGAAGAATTTCCTCCCAGAAAGGGTGGTCAGGCATTGGAAGGGGCTGCCCAGGGAGGGTTGGAGTGCCCAGCCCTGGAGGTGCCCAAGGAAGGACTGGATGTGGCACTCAGTGACAAGGTGGGCATCGGGCACAGGGTGGGCTCCATGGGCTGGGAGAGCTTTTCTAGCCTGGATGATTTCATGATCCCTGAGAGACCAGCAGAGCCTCCAGTGGTGCCTGTGAAGATGTTGGAGGGAACTCCCAGTTGCCAAAGGCCTCTTGTGTCTCCTGAAAACCGCAGGTGAGTTCCCTGCAGGCACAGAAACCATCTCTGAGTTCCCTTGTCTTTAACTTCCCTCCTGAGCCTCGTCCTTTGGGTCTCCCCAGCTCCTTCTCCCTCGCCGTGTCACCCTCTCAGGGGATAATATTTCCAGCTCCGTGGTTTTATTGGCACCGACAGAGGTTTAACACTCACATAAAGCTTTCAAACCCCGTGATTAAAAGTCAATAATGGAAGTGTTCACTGGTCTGCTTAGGGGAGGAGGGAGAAAAAGGGAAGACAGCAGGAAAAGCATCTCCTGCAGAGGTGGCTGGGAGGAAGATGGGGCTGTAGGTCAGAGAATTCACAGAATCATGGAATGGTTTGGCTTGAAAGGGACCTTAAAGCTCATCTCGTCCCACTCCCTGCCATGGGCAGGGACACCTTCCACTAGCCCAGGCTTGATGTTGGTTAAAAAACGATCAGTAAAACCCTCCTCCTTGGCAAGGCAAGGAAATTCCATCTGGCGAGAAAACATTTAAGGGTTGTACTTAAAACACACATCACTTCCCAAATCCCTGAGCAGAATGGTGTCTTTATCTGGTGTTAATTGGGAGCGTGTGTAATTTTAAGGCTTCTGAAACAGTTAAATGTGTGTGTCCACAGAAGGTATTACTGAGGTAATTGGGCTATAAAACACTGCACACACACTAAAGGCTTCTGTGTGACGATGCCCTGCTAATCTAGAGAGCAAAATTAGGTTTTTCTTTAATGCTGGAATGTGTGTTTTGCTGAAATCTGAATTTTCTCGGGTGTATTGTACAAATCTGCAAAGTAATGTAATATTTTAACAAGAGTTTTTGTATTACAATCCCATAGTTAGCAGAACTCCTTCCTCAGTCCTCTGGATGATTGTTTGTGAGTGTCTGATTGTTAGGAAGAAAAGGTAATTGCACAGAGAAAATGACACTCAAGAAAACTATTCTGGAAGTCGAGTGGGGCTGTGGTGTGAGCACAAGTGGCTGATTGTCTGTGGTTGGTGAAAACCCTTTGTATATTCCAATTTTTCTCACTGCATTTGACATTTGCCTGGATGTGAAAGCACCCCAGATGGGGGTTTGTGGCCTGGAGCACGAAAATGAATACTCCGGGGATTTTTAAGCCCCTATGCTTTTTGTCTGTATGTATGCTTGTATAATTCTGAGTTAGGAATTGGGCTCTTGGGGTAAAAACTGCACCATTTAATAGATCCCTGTTTCCAGCAGCTGCAAATCTCTTGTCTTAATTTAACACTGCCATTCCCCTCCCTTGGGTCTCCAGAATGTTCTTGGCTCTTCCCCTCCCCAGGATCCATCTCAGAGCTCAGGTGATAACTTGCTCCCACAGGGCCTTGATCCACTTTGGATTTGACTTTGCAATAATCCAACGGGGCAAGACCCTGCACAACACAAGAAAACACATTTTTCTGACCTAAAAATGCTTAGGATCAGCTTTAATAAAGGTGTTTGACTGACATGCCCCTCCTGGAAGTGATGCAGGAAGACTTCTCTGCTTCTCAGGGATGAGCCAGGCCAGGACTTTGCAGTTAAGGAGTAGAAGAATGAAAAAATGCCACAGAAATAATATTAATTGGCAGCTGAGATGTAAATGGCTCTTGCAACCCACTGCTCGAGCCTGTGTTTCTGTGCCCTGGAACAGAGCTGTGTGTGCTGCATGCTGTGGGGGGCTCAGGGAAAGCTCCTGCAGAGCCTCTCTTAGATTTTTGTCACTTTTTGGGCTTGGCAAAGTGCTTAAATGCCTCTGGGACTCTCTCTGCAGGAGGAAGATAATATTTACTGATCGCTCCTATTGTTCATCTCCTTGTGGCTGGTGTGATGGTGCTGTCATAAACATGAGGAATGTAAACGGAGCCCAGACAGGGTGTTTTTCACCTGGTTTTCATATTGCTGTGTTCTCTTTTCATCAGCACCGAGCTGGTTGTTATTATTATAGCACGGGCTTTAAGCCTAAATACGGGTTTTGGTTTTGATTTGTCTTGGGGAGGCAGAGGGAGGGGGCTCAGTCCACACTCGGGAAAGGATCCCAGGGAGATCAGAGGCTCGGAATGGCTTTGGAGTGTGGGCATGGTGCTTGGGCGTGAAGGATCCAGCTGAGCTTTGCGAAGGACCTGCCGAGCCTCTGGCAAGAGCTGTGAGCACCAAGGTGTTGAAAGGAGGGCACTGTTTGAGGAGCTCGGCTGGCTGGGAAAACATCCTGGCACTCGCAGCCTCAGGGAATGCGAAGCCAGGGATGCTTCGTAAAACGGTGCTCGTTTTTAGGTATGGATTTAGGTATGGATTTGGGGATTTTGGAGATGCGTTGGTGCACAGAACCAAACTGCTTCAGCCACTGGGCACGCCTGTGCTGGCAGCAGAGCAGGGATTTGGGGCATAAATATCGGGATATTGGGGCTGCCGAGTGAGGCTGACCCACGGAGGGGGATCCTGTCCTGAGGAATCCTTCCCTGCGTGGCAGGAGAAGCAGAGCAGAGAGCCAAGCCTGGTTTGGGAGGAGGGAACGCTCCCCCGTGCCCGGCTGTGTGTGGGGGCAGATTTACAGGCTGTTTACAGCTCTCGTCACCAGGGATGCTTCCTGGGTGTGAAACGGGGACATCCTTGGATAACTCAAGCTGTTTAGGAGCAACTGGCTCATGGCAGCAGCCTGTCTGTGCCATTAGTGCCCTCGGAGGACTAATTACAGGATAAATTCCCCTCTCTTTGCGTAGCTCCAGCCGGGTGTTTGTAAATCAAGCGTGTGTTTGTTGTGGGAAAACTTCTTCAAAGGCTCTTTGTCACAGAGAAGGGAAAATGGAGCATCAAATCTCTTCTACCGGGGCTGATGGCAGAGGACAGGGGAGAAATTCCATGGGAGAGCCAGGCCGTGTCACCTGCGACATTCAGCCCTGGAAATGATGGGTATCACTGGATGGAGGGGAAAAAAAAAACCCAACACCAATCCTAATGTACTCCTTTTTGCCGAAACTCACCGAAAAGTAGAACTCACCGGCTTAGCTCAGGTGGTAGCAGAGCCTGAAGCACTTTGTAGCGAGCGCTGGGGATTCTGCTCTCGCAGCACCACAAATCCCGACTAAGTCCTCGGGATCGAGGATCAGATCACCAGCTGCAGTGACAAGGCTTGAGATGCTGTAACCAGAGGGGCGAAGCCGAAATCAAAGGCTCTGTGCAGATAACTGGCTATTGATGACTCGCCGGGAGAAGCGATTGCTTATTGAAAAGCTGCCTTTGCAACAAAAGGAACTTCTCCAAAGGTTTTGTCTCATTTTGGCGGGTTTGGCTCAAAGCCTTTAAAGGCTTGGAGCGGGGCGATAATTTCCAATAGCAAAATTATCTCAGGTACAAGACAGGGCTTCAGGGATAAATAAATTAGGGTTGTGGGTAAAAACCTGGTGACACCTGAAGCCATTTGTCATTGCTGGAGCAGCACAGACCCACATCCCCATCCTGCTGGCTTCTGCCACGGCTGGAGGTCTCTCCTGCTTTTGATATAAGTTAGTTTTATTGCGGAAGGAGGAGGGATTTGTGTTAATGACAGTTTTCCACTGCCCTTTCCTCCCTCCCCTCTCCAGCCAGGAAGGCTGCACGTTGCTATCTCGCTTTTACTTAATGACTCTCATCTAGGGGAGAAGTTCCCAGGCAGAATTCACAAGCAGTGGGATTATGGATTCCTCCTGCCTGGTGATAAGTTTTTTATGAGGTTTTTATTCTTTAGGTAATATATTAAAACCATATTTTTGCCAAGTTTGCTCCTGCTCACTCCCTGCCCTTGAATTCCCCCCTTTTCCCTCCCCCTTTTCACCTGAGTGGCATTTTCGCTGGAGGTGTTTAATGCAGCTCTAATCCCCTGATTCCCCCAGGTACATGAAAGCAGCTTTACGAACCCATAAATCCAGAAAGATAAAGTGCATTTTTATTAGTCCTGTTGCCGTGAAAGTCCAGAAAAAAGTGGTCTAATATGAAAGAGTCAATAACGAATTTGCCTAATAGTCCTGCTGCTGATGGCAAAAGCACTTGGAGGAAGGGGTGGGGAGCGATGCTGGGATGGGGAGCGATGCTGGGATGGAGAGTGATGCTGGGATGGGGAGCGATGCTGGGATGGGGAGCGATGCTGGGATGGGGAGTGATGCTGGGATGGGGAGTGATGCTGGGATGGGGAGCGATGCTGGGATGGGGAGTGATGCTGGGATGTGGAGCGATGCTGGGATGGGCAGTGATGCTGGGATGGGGATGAGCAGCCTGGGAGCATCACCCTGGGGTATCAGTGGGGTCCAGGGAGGGTGAAAACCCCCCAGCCTGCAGGTGCAGCTTCCCAACACACACCTCTTGGTCCAGGGGATGTGTTTGCAGGTGAAGGATGGGCGGATTTATCCATATGCAGGAAGGGATCGTGAGTGGGGTGAGGTTGTGGGAGCTGTGGCTGTTCCTGTGCCAGGTGGGACTCACCTGTGATGCCACAGCAAGTGTGAGGGTGCAGAGGCACAGAGCAGTGCTGGGAGGGGAGTGGAGCTGCCAGGGGGGCTTTTCCCACTCCCTCTTTGTCACCCCTCTGGCCCCATTCTCATCTAAGGGCTCTTCATTCCGAGGGCAGCCTGCCCGGGGCTGCTGACCCCTGGTTTTCCTTGGTATGTGGGTAACTCTGGATCAAACACAGCGGCCAGGAGGTCACTCAGAAGGGTTTTGTGGGTCACTGCAGCCTCTGCCTTGGAGCTGGGCTGGGCATGAGGAGCAGCTGCCACAGAAGAGCCCTTGTTCTCCATCCCCCCTCGGGGCATCGCCAATACCCTCCTCCTCCTCCTCTCTCTCTCTGCTCTGACCTCTGCTCTCCCTCTCCCTTCTCTGCGCTGCTCTGGGAGTTTTGCCCCGAGCCCCGTGTCATGACCCCTTTCCCGGGTCCCTGGGGAGTGTTTGCACTTGGCCTTCGGCCTCGCCGGGGTTTTGGGGGCAGCAGAGGTTCTGGGGAGCCGGGTTTTGCGGGAGCCGGCCGGGAGCAGCGCTAGATGGCAGGAGTCAGTCACGCACAGGGATGAGGCTGAAACTCCTCTGGAAACGCTCCCCGAGCTGCCGAGGTGGAAATCTGCCAACTCAGCCGGAGCTGCGGGGACTGGGATGTGCTTAAGCGGCGAAAATCCCTTCTGCAGCCAGGCTTTAGGGCTCTGCCTGCCGTCTTTCCCGCGATCCAGGAGCGCCCTGCTGCAGGATGGTGGGATTTGGCACGGCTTTACAAAGCGCTGGTCTATCCACCCGCTGAATCCCGGCTCGGATTCTGGACGTGCTCAGGCTGCGGGTTTGGATGAGGGTGGGTTTGGAATCCCTGTGGTTTCTCTGAGGGATGTTTTTTTGTGGAGAGCTGCTCCTGCCTCCCTGGGGAGCAGCACCTGGGCAGTCCTGAGAGCTGGAATTGCCGCGGAATTTCACACACACCCCCACACCCCCAAGCTCCTTTTACGTGTCATCTTCAGCTGCTCAGCAAACAGCTTGCTTTTTCAATCCTAGCCACTCCGCTTTCCAACACAGGGAGGAAAGCCAAGAGCTGGAGGAGCTCTGTGTGTACGTGGGGCACTTTGTTGCATCTCCAGTCCATGCCCGCCCTTCCCAGCACAGCACAGATGGGCAGCACGGGCTCCGTGGCTCAGCCAAACAGCAATTTAAGTGAGAGCAGAGGGAAATATTGCATTGCTCTAAGTCTTGTTGCAACTTTTATCTCGCTGAGACTTCGCTTTTAGAGCTGTTCTCAGAGCCTGGCAGCAGCTGTCACTTATCCCACTCCCTAATGGTGCTCCCTACGAGCCTTTGCTGCTGCTGTAACCTCTCTGTAGTCTGTGCTGTGATATTATCGGGCCAGAAACCTGAGTGAGAGACACATGATACAAAATCAATCTCTGGAACACCTGAAAGAGGAAAGATTGGTACCAAATGTTGTAGCGACAACAAAAGAAACAGCTTCTTCCTCCAGTTCTTCGCCTTGGAAATTTCTCCTGGGATGGAGATGAAGAGTTGCTTTACTTGTAAGCTGGAGAAAACAAGGGAGAAGGATAACACCAGCCTGTGTGCTGCAATCTGGGGGCAGAGTAAACACAGCAGAGCTGGTCTGGGCCCCAGGGAGGCAAAGATCCCAACAGGGAGCTCAGTCCCCCGAGCTGGCGCAGAGGAGGCAGCAGGCACCGATCCCTCCTTTCCTTGGCACAATTAGAGAGGATCCCTGGGGATCTGATCATCCCTCCCATCCCAGCCCCAGGAGCTGAGTGGAGATAACCCATTGGTACCAATGCAGGCTGTTCAAAGCCTTGCTCTGCCAAGCTGCCCCCTCCAGGTCCTGTCTAATCGTCATGAACTGGAGATGGCAAAACAAGATGTTCCCAGTTCCTGTGCTGGGAGCTCAGCCCAGAGCAAGAAAACCTCCACTATTGCTCCAAAGTCCCAGAGTTTATACCAGGGCATGAACCATCCCCTGGGACCTAACCCAGCCCATCACTCCCATCATCCAGCCTCCCCCAAAACCTCCTGGGTGCTGATATTCCCCAAGAAAAGCCACTGCAAAGTGAAAAGGGTTTGCAGAACACAGGCTTATACCTGCTGCTGGTGGGGTGTTTGTGTCCAGCGAGACATGTTTCCTCTGGGAAGGATTAATGCCAAAACAAGCTCCAAACCTGCTCTTTCTCCACGGGGTTGGAAGCTCCATGTGCTGCTCTGATTACAGGGGTGGTGACACGGGGCACAGCCATGGAATTATATACTGTACATCACCTTTCATCTTGTGTTCTCAAGGCCCTCCCTGATCAGAGGTGCCCGGGCTTGAGGCGAGCCCTGTGGAAGGTGAATACCAAGATTCCCAGCAGGAATGGGGATGGAATCTTGGTGTGGGGATGCACCAGGCAGCAGGTCGTAGCTGCATCCTGGTCTTTGGCCTGGCCCCTTGCCAGAGGGGACTGGAAAACATCTGGGCAGATGCAGCATGTGCAGACAGCTGCTCTCTGCCTCAGCATCTGTCCCTGTCCCTGGAAAGCATCCCCTCAGCTGCAGAGTCGTGCAGGCACAAACGCTGTTTGGAGACAAGGATATTCGGAAGCTGTTCCCTGCCTCTGGCTCCAGCTGGTGCCTGGGGGGGCGCACTGAAAGCCCCTTAAATTAGGAACCATTCTTGGCAAGTCATTATTCAGCTGCATTTTCCTCCATGCCCGGCGTGAGAGGAAGGGGCAGAACCGCTTCTTTTGTGGCTGACGGAGGCAGGCTCGTCCCTCCAGCCCTTCTCCCGTCGGCAGCTCCTGGCAGCCTCGCAAGGGTTTGGCAGGGCTGGAGCTCACCTGTCCATGCAAGGAAAACAAGAGGGAGAAGCGGTTCTTGTCTCGCACCTCCCCGCTCTCCAAAGCAGCCGCCTCCGCAGCCCATCTCAGCCTGCCTGGGAGCGCCGAAGGCGGGGGTTAATCACCCGGGCTGGGCATCGGTGGGGCATCTCTGTGCGTCTGAGGGCTCTTCTGGAGAAGCGAAATTTCTCTGTGTGCGCAGCACTCACAAGAAGAAATCAGCTCCCCGGAGCTGGTTGCAATAACAGAATTGTCTTCGGAAGGGAAATCAGAGAGCCAGAGGGCTCTCGGAAGGGTGGCGCAGAGGCTTTGGATGTTTTGCTTCCTTTTAAAATAAAGATCGTGTTTACTACTTCCCTCCTTTTCCCTCGCCCATGCAAAACAGATGTTGCTGCGCAAAAGGCAACCAGGCTAAGCTAATTATGCTTTTGGATGCCGTGAGAGTGCTGGTTTGGGGTCTGGGGATGGGGGAAAGCGGCATCTCTGAGCGGGGGGGGGGGGCATTTACCCCCTTAAAAATGGGCGGGTGGGTGTGGAAACCAGACTGTAATGGCCTGTGGGATGTGGGGAAAGGTGGGAGGGTGACAGTGGATCGCTGTGGTTCGAGCATAAACGTATAGGGACACTATAATACAATTCTGGAATGGGTTGGGTTGGAAGGGACCTTAAAGATCGTCCAGTGCCAGCCTCTGCCATGGGCAGGGACACCTCCCACTATCCCAGGTTGCTCCAAACCCCGTCCAACCCGGCCTTGGACACTTCCAGGGATGGGGCAGCCCGAGTTTGGATGAGGGTGATGTTCATCACTGTCGTGATGAGATACTGATATCTGAGAGACTGTGGGGTGAGCACCGGGAGAACGTGGGAACAGCAGAGCTGTGGGCACCTCCCGGCTCTCCCCACCGGCATCTGTTGCTCCGGCTCCCCAGAAGGGCTGGGGAGACCTTGAAGGATCTGCTGAGTGGAATAAAAGAGGCAAGTAGAAGCGAAGGATGAGAAAAAGCGAGGGGAAGAGAGGAAACGATCTCCAGGGATGAAGGGAAGCGTCGCTAATGCTTGGCAGGGTGTGCAGGGCTGCCCCGGGATGAGGGATGATGAATGTGCCGCTGGAGTGCTCTCTCTGTGGTCTGGCGGCCGGGTGATCCGTCACTGCCTCCTGATGGACTGCCCGGCTCCCACGCGGGGCTGCCTTCAGGGGGGTTATTGATGACCCGCCGCTCCAAACCATTCCTCCTCATTACTTTTTGGCCCGGCAAGCAGCCGCCGGCGCTGGCTGCGGGAGCCTGAAGGGGTTGGGCAGTGCCCGGGGCTGTCAGGACGTGCCCAAACCCCACTGCCCAGCGAGCCCTCCCGTGCCAGGGGCAGCAGCTCCAGACCTGCTGGGTCACTTGAGGTGAGTTTTGCAGCTGGATGCGCCTGAGCAGAGCAGGTCTTTGGATTTCTCTGTAGCTATTACCCTGATCTGAAAATATCACGAAATCAGCTGGTGGTGAGTGTGGACTTCCTCGCTGTCCTGCCTTCCCTTTTCCCTGATTGATGTTCCCTGTGTCAGAGCTCTTGTCTGTGACGGGCAGTGATGCCGGAGGATCCTGCTCTGCCCTTCTCCCTGTGTTTGCTCTCTTTGCCCAGGGTTCAGATTAGCTGAGTAAAAGCTGCTGCTGCTTTGATTGACTCCCAGATCAATTAAAGCAGCATGTGGACAGATGGAGGGCTCGGATCCTGAATTTTTACCTCAATCTCTCCTCCTTTCCCATTCTCCGGGGGCCTTTCAGGTTAATTGCCCTGATCTCTCGCTGCCTTTTTCTGCTGGCCCTGAAGGACCGTCTGGCTGATGTTGCCCTCCGTGGGCAGCGCTGCGATGAATCCAGGCTGGGGAGGTGCTGGGGGAAAGGAGGGAGGCAGAGAATTGATTTGCTCCATCAGGCAGCAGCAGCAGTTGCTGCCACGGTTTAATTCTCAGTTCAAGCCCCGTGGAGAATGCAAACTGCTCCGCTCCTCGGCCAATTTACAGCTGCTGACAAGCTGCTAAACAACATCTTTGTTAGTGCACGGGTGAGCCGGGGGCTGCTCTGCGGGTGACAGGGTGATGCACAGGTAAGGAGAGAGGAGGACCATGCTCCTTCTAATGAGCACCACTTGCTGCGGGTGCCCGCCACGGTCGCTGCTGCCTCCTCCGAGCAGCCCTTTCTGCCTTCGGAGCTCGTCTTGCCTCTTCTCGGCTTTTGGAAGAGCCTGAGGGATGGAAGTTCACTCGGGATGGAGCTGGAGCCCTCAGCGTGGGCTGCCTTGGATGGTTATGATGGATGAGGGTGTCGGTGGCCAAACGTTGTTGCTCTGAGGGGCAGATAAAACAACCAGAACAAGGGAAAAAGGCTGCAGAGCCTGAAAGTTTGCATCACTCCTTCGGGATTTAGTGTTGGAAGAAGAACGTGGATGCCCAAGCTGCCAGGACGATGCCTCCCAGCAGCCACCCAGGGGACGAAGAGGGACGAGGTGGTGAACTGGCCCACACTCAGGGCTTATTTTTAAGACACTTCATACCAGTATTTATGACACAACACCCTCTTGCTCTGAGGTTTGCACCCTTCTCCAGCACACAGTCCCTGCTGGCCTGAGAACGCCACGAGCCCACACTAATCTGATGAGGCTGCACTAATTCGAGGCTGGAATGAGCTGGTGTGTTATTCAATGAGGGCCTGATAGCGTGTTTAAGTAAATTATCCCCCTAATAATGACAAATCAATTCTTGGTGCTGCTTGTCAGGACGGTGCTGTGGTCTACCTGTTTCAAAAAAAAGCACTAAACCCTTTCATCCTCACTGCCAAAAATTAGCTGGAGCAATGCAGCCAAAACAGTGGGGAATAATCCAGGCACGCAGACAGCAAGTTAATGAATCATCTTCGTGCAGCCCAGAACGGAAACAAACCCAGAAACCTTGTTAGGGTTTATTAAGATATTTTGCTTCTCTTTACGTATTTTTTCCCACTATTTTTTTTGTCATTAGGAGCCTTGCTGGGCTGGGTGGTTTGTGCCTGAGATCACGCCAGTTCCCACCACGCGGAGCTCCACTCCGAGCTGGGATGTGCCTAATTACAGCTGGGGACAGGTTTTTGGGGTGTCCCACCGAGCCGAGGAGGGGGTGGGACAGCACTGCGCTGACATCTGTCATCCTGGCAGCACATCCAGTCCCGTGGCTGGGCTAAAACAGCTCCGTGGGGATGCTGGGGAGGGGCTGGAAGAGCTGCCAAGCTCCAGATCAGCACCAGACACTGCAGAGACAGGCACGGTTTGGCACCAGCCCATCTCCTTTCCGGCACGGGGGGCTGGAAGCGGCTTGGGGGGAGTCACCTCTTGCCCACCACCCTCCCCGTGCCCCTTTGCATCTGTTCGTGGGCTCTAATTACCCCTCCTACCATTTGGGTGGCATGTGGGCATCCCTTATTTAGTGCTATTATTTGTGTTGACAGGATTGATGGGACGTTTCATCAAGCAATTAAAAAAAAAAAAAAAAGAAAAGAAAAAAAAGTCCGACTCGTTCCAAAATCCAAAGGCAGCAGCCAGCATAAATTAATGTGTGTAGTTTTTAGTGTTTACTCCAGCTCTGCTTTCTGCCTTCCCAGGGGACACAATTAAGAGAGAGGCTGTTTCTCTGCTACCACGAGGTATCAGGAGATGTTGCCACATCCCCCAAACTCCCGTGGACCTCCTCGGATCTGACAGACGATCAATTTAGCGAACTGAGGAGAGGAGACTGATTTCTTTTGCTCTGCAAGTTTAGGCATTATGGTTTCCCCGCGTGGATTGGTTCGTATTTGCTCGGCTTCGTGAGCCGAAACGCACCCCTGAATTAACTCGGATCTCTCAGTGATCAAGGGCGGAGCGCTTTGTTCTTATCAGTAATTGATCATGGAGCTATTAATGGATGTAGAGGTGTTTGTTGGCTCTGCTTTGATAAACAACAGTTCTGCTGCTCCCCTGGGATGTGATTTGTGCTCCTGTTTCCTCTCCCTGCCACACAGTCCCCAGGGCACTGGGGTAGGAGCATTGGGGTGACAGGAGACAGGAGACAGGTTAGTGGCTGGATTTCCTTTTTCTGTCAGTTTTTGATGGGCAAACTCCCCCAGATTTCTCAGCCCAAGCTGCTGGTTGTGGCGGTCAGAAAGCCAGTTCCCATTTTTGCCACTGGAGTTTGATTTTCAGCTTAGGACTGACCTTTAGCAGGTGTTCCCACAGTCCCGAGGTGCTTTAATGAGCTCTGTGCTGTGTGTGGGGCATTGCTGGTGCATTTGCCCTGTGAGCAGCCCCTGGGAGATCCTGGTCCTTCACCCCCATCCCTCCTGCACCCACCAGCCCCACAATCTCTGTGTGCTGTGATTTCCTGGTGAAAAATCTTGAATTGATCAAAGCAGGGGCTCTCTGTGTCCATATGTTTGTACCAGGCGGTTTCCAAACCTGGAGGAGAGGACAGAGGTGATGTTTGGGGCTCGGGGTGATCATACCTGTGCTCAGCTCACTGGTCTGGGGGTGACCTGGAGAGTGGGTGTTGTTAGAACCTCGTACAGTCTGTGCCCTCTCCCCTTCAGCTGCCTTTATCACAGAATCCCAGAATGGCTTGGGTGGGAAGGGACCTTCAAGCCCATCCAGTGCCACCCCCTGCCATGGGCAGGGACACCTTCCACTGTCCCAGGTTGCTCCAACCCCCTTGGGCAGGGACACCTTCCACTGTCCCAGGTTGCTCCAACCCCCTTGGGCAGTGATTCTTTTTCCCCCCTTCCTTAGGTAATGCTGTCCTGCCTGGGGGGATTTAGGACATACAGATGTGACATTTGGGGACAGTGGTGGCCTTGCCAGCGCTGGACTCAATGATCTTGGAGGTTTTTCCATGACTTTTGTGCCTGGCAATTCTCAAATAGCACTAAACCACCTTCCCCTTTTGTGGTAACTACACTAATATTATTAATCCCCTACATTCATAAAACAATTTCCAGCATCTCCACGCTCCCCACGCACATTAATTCAGCCTCACAACCTTCCACTGGGAAAATTGCCAGGGTGAGTCACATTCCAGAGCAGGGCAGAGGGGGCAGCTCTGAGGAGGAAAGCCAGGCTCTGTCTGTGTTTACACCAGGGCAGGATGAGCACCCTGGGCATGAGGAGATGCTCTGGTGAGCACACACAGGGGCTGACTCACACTGGGGGGAAGGACTCCCCTCCAGGTCATTCAGTGACTCATGTGAAGAGTCACAGATAGAGCCTGAGGGCTCCTCAGCCCCCCTGGCTGAGCACGAGGCACATTCCCCAGCCAGGACAAGAGCTGTGTTTATACCCCGGGTGGAAAATGGGAACAAGGATGATTTTAGGAACAACAAGTTGAAAGTATGAAGGCTGGGGAGCGGGATGTGATGTGGAGAAGGGGAGGGGAACACCCAATCTCTGGTTTTCTGCTCCAGTCCTGGATATATTCCTGTGTCAGCTGCTGTAGGTGACCCTGCCTTGGCAGGGTGGTTGGACTGGATGATCTTCAGAGGTCACTTCCAACCCCATCTACTGTGTGACTCTGTGAACCCCCTCTTGATATGAGTTTGCAAGGATTTGGGTTTCCCTGCAGGGCAGGATCCCTTTTCCCTTGGGTCTTCAGCTGCAGCACAACCCTTGTTGGCCTACAGGGAATCTGCAGGACAGGCACAGCGTGAATCTCCCTTTCCCCTTCAATTAGTATTATTTGCAGCAACACACCCTGCTGGAGAGATCCTTCACAGGGTTAAACCTTGAGGCATGATGGCTGAGGCATCTGATGAATGCAAAAAGCCAAGTGGTTCTCAGGATTTTATTTCTTTTTTAATTACTGTCTTCCACCATGTTTTAATTCAAGGCATCAAAGGCAAGAGACAGGGAAGCTCAAATCTGGTGTGTACCTGCAGTGGATGGCTGTCTGTCATCCCCAGCCTTTGCTGAGGACAAACAAACCCTCTCTGCTTTGTTCTCTGGCAGTGTTTTGTTCTGTGCATTAATTTCTTCTCTAAAATCTAAAAAAAAAACCAAAAAAAAATCCCCAAGATTTGGCATGCTGCAGAAGGGAAAAAGTGCTGTTTAGGGGATTAAAAAGAAAATACCTCCTTTCTTTCAACTGAATTACAAAGCACTTGTGCTGCTTTGTACCTGAGAACCTGGAGGAAAGCAGCAGTTTGTTTTTAGTGCCAGATTGGAGGGAGAGATGAAATGACTGAGTCATCTTCAAAAGCCACCACCGGAGAGCAGGTGTGGAGGAACTGAGGCTGCAGAGTGTCCTCACTGCTTAGGGCTGGGCTTGGCCAGGGTGGGTTGACATTCAGCTTGTTTTACTCTCAGTCCTGATCAGAGCCTGTGAGTGTTATTGCACAACTCTGGGAGAGAGAGCTTGGAGGGGAGGATTGTAGGACAGAATCACAGGATCACTGAGCTTGGAAAAGCCCTCCGAGGTCATTGAGCCCACCCTGTGCCCCCAGCCCAGGGCACTGAGTGCCACAGCCAGTCATTCCTTGGGCACCTCCAGGGCTGGGCACTCCAAACCTCCCTGGGCAGCCCCTTCCACTGCCTGGCCACCCTTTCCATGAGGAAATTCCTACTCATGTCCAACCTGTCCCTCCCCTGGCACAGCCTGAGGCTGTTCCCTCTCCTCCTGTCCTTGTCCCCTGGGAGAAATCAGCAGGTTGAGCCCCAAAGAAAGGTGCTGAGCTACATTCCTGCCCCCCTGCACCCCTCTGCCTGTGCCTTCCTTTCATTTTGGTCTGCTGGGTCTTTCCTGAGCCTTTCCAGCATCACCTCCTCCAGAATGAGCTCAGTGGTGATGGGTTGTTAAACAGCCCAAACAGCTGCTTGCTCAGGTTTGACTGTGCCGGGACACTGATGCTCCACAGCACATCAGTGCCATGGAGTGGCTTTAATGGGGACAGAATTAAGGCCTTTAGGTACATATTTCCCATGGTACATCAATGCCATGGAATGGCTTTAAATGGGGGCAGAATTAGGGCCTTTAAGTACATATTTCCCATGGTACGTAAATGCCATGGAATGGCTTTAACGGGGGCAGAATTAAGGCCTTTAGGTACATATTTCCCATGGCACATCAATGCCATGGAATGGCTTTAAATGGGGGCAGAATTAAGCCCTTTAGGTACATGTTTCCCACCCCACTCCCAGAGCAGAGTAAATCCCACCAGGTGACACAGAGAATTTCCCACGGTGCTTCCCACGCCGGGAAGGGGGAGAGGGAAGAAGTGCAGGTGGAGCATCCCGAGCCTTGGCATGTATCATCTTCACTGCTGTCATGGTGCTCCTAACTGCCTCCATCCATCACTCCCTCCCTTCCGAGGCAGAATTAACCCAGCACTTAGTGGTGCCAATTTCCCTGTGAGCACCGAGACGTGCTCAGCTTTATTTCCTGCCTCTCGCAATGAAACACGGGTGAGGATTCCTCCCACACCGAAGGGGCCAGCACCCAAAGGTCTTGCTGCCCACAGAGTGCCCTGGAAAGTCCATCATCTGCACCTGAGAGCTCAGGGGTCTGGGCTTTCTTTCCTGGGGGAAAGGGCTGTCTCTTCCTTTGCTTCGCTTTTATTTCCTCCCCCTGCTTCTCTCTCACTGCCACATTAACGAGCTTTCATTTCATAGCAGAACAATGAAGGCCATGGCCAGTTACACTGAATTACAGGTGCCAGAGGTCCCCCTGTGCTCTCTGCACAGTTCCTGTGACAAGAGGATTCTTGGGGTCTCTGAGTTGTAGGGAGGGAAGGAAGGATTTGAACATCACCCATGGGCTGTGCTTAAAGTTTGAGCTTTAATGGCTTTAAGCTGAGAGAAGGAACATTTAGATTGGGTATTGTGAAGGAATTCTTCCCTGGGAGGGTGGGGAGAACCTGGGATGGTTTTCCCAGAGAAGCTGTGGCTGCTCCATCCATCCCTGGAAGTGTCCAAGGCCGGGTTGGAGCAACCTGGGCTGGTGGAAGGTGTCCCTGCCCAGGGCAGGGGGTGGCACTGGATGGGTTTTAAGGTGTTTTCCATCCCAAACCAGGCTGGGATTCTGTGATAAAATACACAGGGGAATGTTCTCGCTGATTCCTCTTTCTTTTAAAGCTGCTTTTGTGCCCCAGCAGAGCTGCTTGTGGGAAGGGTTTCCGTGGGTGTAGCTTAGTTTATTCAAAGAAACAAAGCAACAGGGGGGTTCATTGTCCTCTTTTTCTTGCTAGAAATGTCTGAAGAGTCTCTTCTGGAAATTAAACTGCTGATGAAGGGTTTGACTGCCAGGAAAGTAAAAATTATACGGACTAATTGGACTTTTCCCAGCATTAAGTTCTCACCCAAAAAAGGCCAATTCCTGGCGAGCCTCTGAGTCAGCATCTCCCCTTGGGTTTCCTTCACTTCTGCCTTTCCCCCAGGAAACCCTGGTGTCTGATATCGCTTAAACAGACGCCAATCCCCATTCCAGCTCCTGCCCGTGTCTCTGTGCTCTGGGTGAGGTTCACCCTCGGGCTCCTGCCTTCCCCTCGCCAGCGGCAGATGCGTCTGTGCCTTGTTTGACAAGTGTTTGGAGGGTGTTTTGGGGACCGGCGTGTGCGAGGCAGCTCCGTGTCACGGTGTCTGCGAGTGATTAGAGATGCTAAACGCGGAGCATCTCCCGACAGCTGAGCCCCTCAGATCTCCGAGCCATCAAATCGCCGCGTTCCTCTGGCTGAACTTAATCGTTTCGGAAGAAATGATGGAGAGGAATGAGAGGGGGGGGGTGGGAAAAGGAAAAAAAAAAAGAAAATAAAAAAAGACTAAAAGCGTGAAAATGACTCCCGTAGCACCTCACCTCTGCTTCAACCTTTCCGCTTTCATGTCTCGGCTGATTTGTTTTGATCACTGCGGGCTGAGGTTTGTTTGAATGCCTTTCGCAGGGAATTCATGGAAATGAGGAGTCGCTAATGAGTTGTACAACATCTGCAGGGAGGAGGAGACTGGGGGGCAGCGGAGGGTGATGTGGCTCCCGGGGCACCAGGCAGGGATGCTGAGCCCCAAAGTGTCTGTCACCCCAAAGTGGTACCCACGGCACCTTCCTCCAGCTCTTGGGGACACGGGCAGTGACAAAGGTCACTTGGTGACACCAGAGCTGCGGGAAATCCCTTATCTTGTGAAAACCATATTGAAATGTCACCTTTTTTATGAAGAGATTTTTGGGGTTTGATGTAGAATTGAGTCTTTTTTTTTATTATTATCATCGTTTTCCAACATGATTCCCATTGAAAAACTGGTGGAAATACAATTTCTGTACCTACTGAGCTGGTCAGAGCGAGAGCTCCAAGAGGGGCCAAGCAATTGTTTTTAGTTCTTTTATTATAACAAGGCTTAGACCAATTCCTGGGAAGGGCTCGTGGTGCTTGTGTGATTCCACATGTGAGGGGCCCTAAATCTGCCAGGCAAGACAAAGGAAAACTCATTTTTCACAGGAAGAAAAGCCGAACTTGGAGTGTATTGGAATTTTTTTTCCCAAGGGCGCTGTCCAACATTAAGTAGGAATTCAATTCAGTTTGGTCTCAGTCCACTATTTCTAAAAATGCATTTTTACCCTTCGTAGGGTTTTTTCCTTCCCATTATAAATAAATCCCTGGTTCTTTGAGTGTCAATACTCCCAAATGGAAAGAAAAGCTGATTTCCATACACTTGCATCAAATACATCTAAAATGACCCGAATCTAAGCCACCTTTTCCCAATCTTTAGTTGGGGTGGGAAAAAGCCAGCCCGTGGTATCTACCTCTGCTGAAAAGCACATCTGGGCCTTGCCCAAGCCCATGTCCTTCAGTCCCAAAGTTGTATTTCTTGGTTGCAGATGTTTTCAATTTCTCCCTAATTTGTTGTAATTGTCACCATAAGCATTTCTGCCAAAATGCTTGTAAAAACTCAATTTTCCCGAGGAAAATTATCAAAATATGTTCACGGCTCATGCAACCTGTTTATTAAGCTGTGGCAGGAATGGAGTGCAGCTGGGAAAGGAGATATAATTAAAGTCTGGGGTGCTCTCCCAGATATCAGCTTTTCCAAGCTTTCTTTGCCATGGATACAGGAATTATTGTGGCCAACCAGCCCAGTCTGGGAGCTGGGAGCACTTCCAGCAGCAGGGCATGTACCTGGGCTGGTGGTGCTGATGTCCAGCATGGATGGGATTGATTCATCTCTAAAAAAGGGAAGAGAAATGACATTTTTCCCCCTGGGACATCAATCATTCTTTCCTCCTTTTTCCTAGGGTGTGAGAGCAAAGCTGATATGGGAGTTACTTTCATTATTATTTTCATTATTATTATTATTATTATTATTATTATTTTTAAGTGGGAAATAAGTTCCTTGTGCATCAGGCTGGGGAGGAGATGAAGTTCCTGGTGGCTTTGCAGCTAAATGATGTCGTTTGGGTGCATCATCCCAAGGATGTCACCTGGCTCTGCCCCCTCCCCGTGGGATCTGAGGGTGTGGGAGGGAAGTGCCAAAAGGCAGTAGGAGGCTGTGGGGGAGGCAGGCTGACCTTACATCTCCTCCTCACCCCTCTCTGAATTGTCTGTGATTCATCCTCAGCTCCGTGGCGTGCCTTCTGGACCTTTGGGGGTCACGGCTTGTTCTCGGCAATAAAGAGCAGGCTGGGATTTAATAAAGAGACGTTTGACTCTGCCCTGCTGCCAGCCCTCCACAAAGGCAGGCATCTCCATGGCAGCTGCAGCGTCTCGTGCTGGTCAAGAGGCAATTTTCTGATTCAACACTTTGCTGTGGTGTCTGGCAAGAGCTTCTTCGTGCCCATTTAATGCCCGGCCCTCCCGGAGCGGGGAGGGGAGGCTGGGGCCACACTCAGCCCTCTCCTCTCTGCCTTTCACCACTGGTTCAGCCCCAGAGATGAAGCCAAAGCCCCAGAGATGAAGCCAAAGCCCCAGAAATGAAGCCAAACCATCACTGAAGGATTTTAAGGCATCACTGCTGCCCTTTCAGGTGGTATCTGTGGATCCCTGTGCTTTTCCTCTCCCGCTTCTCAAAGAGGGTGGGAATAACTTCAAACAGGCTTTGTGCCTGATCCGTGGGGCACCTAGACTTGAACCTGAGGGCCAGGGTGTCTCTTACTCCTGGAAATGCTGGTTTTATTCCCCTTAAAGCACCGTGAGAGCTGCTGCTGTGCTGGGGCTTGGACTTGCAGCTGCATCTCCAGGGATCCACAGCTCAGGGAGCGTGAAAAGTGCATTACAGGGGCTCGATGTAGCTGTTGTGGCTGTGTCAGGAAAACAGATTGGAAAAACTGTGGGCAAGTCGGAGAATTTAAGCTTAGAGAGTGTTCAGAGACCCTTGGCTGAAGGAGCAGGTGTAAATCACGGGGCTGTGCCCTGGGTTTTCCAGGGATGAGGAGGTTGGTGGGATGCAGGAATTGCAGGCTGAGCTGGCACCTGCTCAGGCTTTAGGGTGTCACTTGCCCCCAGCTCTATCTTGTGCTATTCATCTCTTTTTTCCCCAAATACAGCCCCCAAAGGGAGGCTCCTGAGTGACACCAGGCATTGCTGGATGTCTGAAAGGCACTGAGCACCGAAATTTGTTGTAATGACTCGAATCCAGAACAATAACCCAAAGGCACAGCCCGTCCCTAACAGGGACAAGGGCCTTGATTTGGTGTGATTGCAGCGTGGCTGGAGTGCCCAGCTCCCCACAGGGATATTTTGGGCCACTTTCCCTCCATTCCACTCAGTTGGTGGGGTCGCTTTATTACTGCTTTTTTAAAGCATTTACTTCTGGAAGGAAATTTCCCAGAGCTGGGAGCGGGATGGATGTAGGGCAGTGGTGGCCCCTGCTGTCCCCTGCACCAGGCTGATTGAATTCCTCTTTCCCAGATCACTTCTCCAGGTTGAATTCCTGTGCAAAGCACCCTCTGGGCAGCTCCGTGGCTGTTTCTCAGCTCTTAGCAACTTGCTTTAGGAAACAGAGGCAAAAAGGCTCCGTGGGCTTTGCTGCTCCACGGGAGACATGAAGGGGCACAGATTGGAAAAGGCAGATTTGGGAAATAACTGGTGGCTGCTTTGCTTTTCTGTTTCTTTTCATTTGATGCTGTTGCCTGGCATCCCAAGCAGGGATGCTGTGCAGATAAAGTGTTAATTTATTAATATCATCACCCTGGAGCAGCCAGAAATGAGGGAAGAAGCATGTTTGGGCTTCACCAAACATTACCAGCAACATCCCCCCTTGTCTGGGCTGGGAGAGTTGCACAGGCCAGTGGTGGGGGCTGAGACACAACTGCTATTTTCCATTAAGGTCTCTCAACACTCAATTAATTCAGATTTTACCAGACAGCTATTTGTTTGTTAAATTAAAACCAGCTGGTTATTGAAAGAAACGTATTTATTGGGAATTAGCAGCCATGTGCCGGATGGATATTTACTACCTAGTTGTCAGAGCTCAGACACAAAGCTGTGTTTAATAATCATTTTTTTTTTCCTTTCAATTAACTTGGGGGGGGGGGAATCATCCCATTAATTCCACATTAAATGCACATTTGGAAAATTTCACTTCTGAGCAGTGCTGACGTTGCTTTTGTGTTCCAGCTGCCTTGGCTCTGGCTGTGCTGAAGGTGTCCTGGGATTTGTCACTCCTTGCCCTTTCCCAAGCTCCATCCAGGGGGGTCTGGTACCCCCAGAGTCTCAGCCCTGTCCTCTCCAAGCTCAACCAGGCACTTTGTAGACCCATCTGGGGACTTTGGGTACTGAGTGCTCGCCAAAGGCAACATGCTTCTCTTCTCTTTCCAACAAAAAGTTTCAGATATCTCAGTGTTTAGAAGAAAATGTTGATAATTGGGTCTTCCCGGACGAGGCAGGGAGGGACATGAATGATTTAGAGGGAGCTGGATGGCAATCAGAGCTCTCCTCTACCCTGTGCTGCATTTCTTCCTCTTGCTCTGTGCTAAAACATTTATGGCCCATCACGAGCAGTTTCCTCAGGTGCCCAGTGCCTGTCCACGCTGTGTTTTGCTCTCCCAGCTCTGTGAAGAAAAGCTGTTTATCCACTCAGAATTACGAGCCGGGGGGGGGAAAGAAAAACTGCCCATTCAGAGCCCAGCACTGGGATTTGGGGGGACAGTGTCTCATCCCTGCAGCCCCTGGGGATGCTCAGCCTGCTCTTAGTGTTTGGTGGCAATGAGTGATTTCCTTGGCTTGCAAGCTGTGACCTTATCACTTGTGCCCTCAGACAAGTTATTCCCCTTTTTCTCAACCTCAGCTCCTTGGCTGTGCCGGGATCCAGCCCTGGTGGACAAGGCCTTTGTTAGCCAAGTGCAGGGAGCTGAAGGCCCCCCTTTGAAACGTGCCCTGGGGAAGGGAGTTTGTGTCTCATTGCCCCGAGTTTAACTCAGTGGTGTCTTTTTTTCCTGGGAACCTGTGTGTGTGCTCTGCCCGGAGGGGAAGAGCCGAACCATTGGGCTCCATCCCTGCCCGGGGCAAAGCCTGACCTCTGCCTTCTTCCTCCCGGTTCAAAGGAGATGGAGAAGGGGGAGATCTGTGTGGAAAACAAGCCTGCAGGGATGGAGAGAACAAAAACTGAGGGTTTGCTTGCAGCTCCTATGGCTGCGACAAGGAACAGCATCCCGGGGGCTGGGAGGGGACGGGGCACGGGCATTGCCGGATCCATCCCCGTTCCCGGAGGGCACGGGCATTGCTGGATCCATCCCTAGATCCATTCCCGTTCCCGGAGGGCACGGGCATTGCCGGATCCATCCCCGTTCCCGGAGGGCACGGGCATTGCTGGATCCATCCCTGGATCCATCCCTGTTCCCGGAGGGCACGGGCATTGCCGGATCCATCCCTGGATCCATCCCTGTTCCCGGAGGGCACGGGCATTGCCGGATCCATCCCTGGATCCATCCCCGTTCCCGGAGGGCACGGGCATTGCTGGATCCATCCCTGGATCCATCCCTGGATCCATCCCC
>JAWWTY010000055.1:3090305-3101188 GCA_035222235.1 Margarornis squamiger
GCACAGGGTGGGATTGGTGGGGTGTCTGTGCAGGGCTGAGGGTTGGACTGGATGGTCCTTGGGGGTCCCTCCCAGCTTGGGACATTCTGTGATCCCGTGGCCCAAGAAAAAGCAAGAACCTTGTGCAAGAAGCCCCTACAAGGATCCCGTGGGTCCCTTCGCCCAGCAGGAAACCTTCCTGGGGCCGTGGCCTCCTGCCCTCTGGCTGCCCTCTCCCCGCCGTGTTCCCAGCGCTTCCCCAGTGACGGGAGCAGAGGAGCCTCCTCTCCACCTCCCCAGCTGACACAGAGCTCCGCAGCCACAATTCCAGCCGCGATTCCAGCCGTGATTCCAGCCGTGATTCCAGCCATGATTCCAGCCGCAGGGGTCACCGGGCCGCGCGAGGGGAGAACGTCTGGGCGCCGAAACAGATACACTCAAGTTCAAGTGCCTGAAATACCTTCCTCTTTTTTTTTTTTTCCTTCTTTCCCTTTTCAAAGTGCACTAATGTATCCCTGCTCCCCGTGATGACTTCCTCCCGGGCTCCGAGGTTGGTTTGGCAGGTCCATTGTTCCCGGCCAGCCTTGCCCTGGGGTCCAATCCCACTGCGGTCTCAGCTTTCCCCCTATGTAAGCGATGCTTATTTCTTTAAGCCCTGCTGTAAACACAAACCACACTGCAGTGCCCTTGCCTGGCTTTGCAGGAGGCAGGCTCAGACCTGGGGCTGCTCCTTTGTCCTCCTTCCATAGGAAACAAAACGATGGGGGCTGCCTGTTCCGTGGATTCAAACACCTGCGGGATGCGGGACCCGCGGGTGGTCCCCGCGCTCCGGCGCTGAACAAACGACCTTCTGCTGCTTCCAAGGCTGGAAACATGTGGCTCTGCTAATTAGAGACCTCCTTCAGGTTCATTAGGGGCAGGGGGATGAGGCAGCAGCAGCGTTTGGAGGTCTTTGAGGAGCTTGGGGTGAAGGAGGAAGGCACCAGAGAGCGTCCCATCAGAAGGGTGGCACGTGGGGACAAATGTCAAAGAGAAATGAAACTTTCACAGCGGGGAGGGTTCAAGGAACGCAACAGGAGATGGGGATTTGGGAAGGGTGGGTGATGGGGGCACCAAGAGGTGGTTTGGTGCTTCCCATCATTTACTTGTTGTGGGTCTGGTCCTCACCCAGAGCAGCCAGAGGAGGAGCAGCTGGGGGGATGCAGGAGCTGCTCCTGCTGCAGCTCCAAGGGAACAGCTGGAGCAAAATGGGCTTCTGTCCCCAAGGCTCCTCTCACCCTGCTTCCTAAACCAGCCTCCCAGGAGAACCAGAGAATCATGGAATCATTTGGGTTGGAAGAGCCCTCTGAGATCATGGAGTCCAACATTCACCCAGCATTGCCAAGGCCACCACTGACCATGTCCCCAAGGTTCACATCTACAGGGATGTTAAATCCCCCCAGGGATGGGGACTCCACAGCTGCCCCAGGGATGGACAGCCCTTTCCAGAAAGGAATTTTCCCACTATCCCACCTGCCCCTGTCCTGGCTCAGCCTGAGGTTGTTTCCTCTTTGTCCTGGTGCCTGTTGTTGGGAGCGGAGCCTGGCTCCCCCCTCCTGGCAGGGACTTGCAGAGCCAGAAGGTCCCCCCTGGGCCTCCTTTTCTCCAGGCTGAGCCCCCCCAGCTCCCTCAGCCCCTTCCCCAGCTCCATTCCCTTCCCTGGACACGCTCCAGCCCCTCGAGGTCTCTCCTACACTGATGGGCCCAGAACTGGGTACAGCACTCGAGGTGCCCCAGCAGTGCCCAGCACAGGGGGACAACCCCTGCCCTGCTCCTGCTGCCACAGCAGCCCCCTGGGAGCTCAGCCCTGCAATGCTGCAGCAGCAGCCCCTGCCCTCAGGGTTAATAACTCCTCCTGGCCCCCACGGTCCCCCCTGTCCCTGTGAGCCAGGATTACCTGGGTGAGACAGAACTTGCAGGATGTGCTGGTGTGGAGCACCTCAGGCACCAGCTGTTATCTCTGATACCGAGTTCTGAGCAGTAAATACCAGGCTGAGCTAATCCCACTCCATGTCCTTCTGCTGTCCTCCCTCCCAGCAGGAGTTTCTGTCCCCACCACTCTCTCCTCCCCAGCCCCTGACCCTGCAGGTGTGACACTTCAGGACACGGGGGAGTGGTGGCCTCGGCAGTGCTGGCTTAAAGGTTGAACTTGATGATCCTAAAGGTCTTTTCCAGCCTAGAGGATGCCATGCTTTCCCAAGGGAATGGAGTCCCTGAGGGTATTACTGCTCCTGGGGGGGTGCTTTGCCTGCTGAATGCCTTCCTGCCCTGGCACACAGGGGCACGAAAATGCTTAACCAAGGGGAGTAATTATGTTTGAGGAGAACAACAAATAGAGATCAATAAGCAGCCTGTGATGTTTGCTGGAGACGTTTATGATCTCTCAGCTGGGTTATTCCGACCAGCCAAGAAACACAGCCATGCCAAGCAGTCCTGTGGATCGGGATCAAGGGTGATGCTGTTGCTGTTCCCAACCCCTGGGTCTGCTCCCCCTGTGCATCCCCCCGCTGTTAGTACAGCCCTCCCAATCTCCAAAGGAAAACGTGGTCCTTGCTATCAAATTTGAAGGAAAGGAATTCACAGCACTGAGGGATTGATTGAAGGGCTGGCTTTGAAGGGGAGGGAGGCGGAGGAGGGAGGCAGAGAAGGGAGGCAGATTCCTCCCTATCCCCCCAGGCTGGTCCCTGCCCTTATCTCCAGGTTTTATGGCATAATCTTCGGTGCTGCCCGGCCTCCTTCTGCTTCCTGCCTTGGCATTAGATAAGGCAGGAGATAGTGAGGGAGTATAAACTTTAGAGCCTGTGGCAGAGACTCATTTTTCTCATTTCGAGCAAGGGGAAAGGATATAAAATGAAAAGCAAGCCACCAATAAAAGAAAAAAAAGAAAGTTGTATTTCTTTAAGAGAAAAAAATACAACCATGGCTGCCTGTCCTTGTACCTGAGGCCTTAAGGCAGGAATAATGAACTGCAAACCCTATTTTAGCAGTTCAAAAGTCCTGAGATGGTGCTACGATCCCTTGTCTTCCCCCCAGCTCTGAAATGATGCCAAGTGGGACAGATTCCCCCTCCCCTCCAGCTACATAAATCCAGGCTAATGGCATTGCCCTCCCAAGGTTATTGTGTGTGGCTGCAGGGAAGGGAGGGAAGGAAGAGCCCTGTAAATCAGGGATGCTCTAATGACCAGCACTGTGCCACTCTGCCTCCAGCCTTCCCAGTGACACCATTCCTGGCCCGACTGGGGACACTCACTCCTGATCTGCAGCAGATTAAGGGAACACAATAATCAGTCCCTGCTTGGCTGTTGGAGCAACAGAGAGGTCTGGGCTGAGCTTTGCAGATCCAGCTCCAGGAACACGGAGTGTTTGCCGTGGATGTGCTCTTCCCTCACCCCTCTGGTTTGCAAATAAATTAAGTACAGAAAGGTAAAAAATAAACCCAGTTCTTGTTAATCCCAGCGTTCAGGATAGATCAGGCTGCTTCAATGGTCACACGGTCACTCTGGTGTTAACAAATCAATATTTTTCTAAGCAACAGTAGGACCTGCCATAAATATCTTCAGTTACCTGAATCTCATCCACATAATCGTGTGCTGTGCGTGCCATAATGAGCTACATGATGGCTGTGGCAGGGGGGCATTGCTTGGGATGTGATGGTATCCAGGTGGCCTGTAAAAGGTGAAAGCAAAAACAAGGAACAGGAAAACCACAGCCCTGTTCATAATTCTTGTTTCTGATGGTGTGAATTGCCTCAAAGTGCACCTGCTCGTTATCGAGGATGGAATCAAGTGGCTTTTGGGTAATACACGGAATTTATTTGCACTTGCAATATATAATCTAATACATATAAATTTACAACTAAATAGAAACACTCTTGAGCTCTTGAGCAGAATTGATGTGGTGGTGAAGTGAGCAGGGTCTGCCAGCCCAGGAGAGCTCAGTGTCTCTGCCACCTCCAGAAATCCTGCTAAATTTGGGAGTGTGTTGGGTCTGGCTGGACACAGACAGTGGCTGGGCTGGAGCCCAGAGAAGGCAGAGCTCCCTGATCCTGCTGGGAAATCCTTGGGTTTAGGATGCTCTTAACCTGGGAGTGTCCAAGGCCAGGCTGGCCCAGCCTTGGAGCAGCCTGAGCTGGTGGAAGTTGTCCCTGCCCATGGCAGGGGGTGGCACTGGATGATCCTTCAAATCCCTTCCTACCCAAACCACTCTGGGATGGTTCAGTGCTTGGGGTTTAACTGGCTCAAATCTGATCTCAAATCCCCATGCCTGCCCTGACTGGGCCGTGGGACCTTTCTTTTGGATCTGGAGCTCCCTGATGTCCTGACTCAGTTGTCAAAGTCCTGCCCAGGCTGCTCCTGCCATGGGGGAAACCAAACACAACTGTGCTGAGAAAACAGTGTCTGGAGAGGAAATGAGCAACACTCACATGGCAAGAAAACATCCCTATCATGCAATTATTTCTAAACATGTTATTTTATGATCCTTCAAAAAAAAACCCCTGCAGAATAAGAGAGGAGGAGGCAAAGTGAGCAATCAGGGAATCATTCTCAGTTTAAATTGCCCTCAGGAAACGAATATGTCAGAGTAGATTGAAAGATGGTGTTATCCCAGGAGAGGGAAGGAGAGACAGAAACAAATAGAGCCAGGGAAGCTGCTGGATGAAGAGATGGGGAAGAGCTGTGAGAGCTGGGTGAATCCCTGTTGGGGATGTGCTCAGATCCTCCCCACCCTGGGGCAGCTCTGCTGACACCTCGCTGCACTTTATTAAGAACCAATTTATAAATAGCACAAGGAGGGCAAACAAGTGACAAATAGATGTTTTAATGAATGGAGAATTAATTGCTCCAGAACCCAACAGCTCAGTAAGCTGTTGCTTTACTGTCTCCAGGGCTTCTTTTTAATTTGTAGACTGAGGCTTAACAACTCCTGTCCCCCAGCCATGTGCCACACGCTGGTCATCGTGTCTCCAACGTGCCTGACGTGTCTGTGAAGTGGAGATTCTGCCCCTATAGATCATTTATAAATGAAGCACCACTGAAATCAGCAACTGAACTTCTGAGTCAGGACTCGACTCGCCCTTTCCAAGAGCTGCCTTTCCCCAGAGGGTCCCTTTTTCCAATGCCCACTCCACAACAGGAGTGTCCTTTGGGTTGCCGATTTCCTTACCTGTGCCTGTGTCTGTAATTACACAGGAGCCAGAGCAGCTGTGCCTCTGCCTTTGATCAGCACAGAAAAACCACTTCAGAGTGAGCAGTCCTGCATTACACCCATTTTTCTGGCGGCTTTGCTCACTGAACTGCTCCAGGCTGTTAACTCTCCAAATCTCTCTCAATTTAGTGGTCCGGGAGGGCTCTGCGGAGCCACCACCCCTCTCCATGGCTTCACATCATTAGCAGCATCTCCCTTTGCCTTCTTTCCTCTCTTTCTTAATGAGCACTGCCATTCTTCACCCAAATAAACATCAATTAGAGGGAAAAGTGCCCCGGGAAATGACCCCCAACCCGAGGCGATGCCGTTTGCAGCCTGCCCATCTTCCCCATCCCCGCAGCGTTGCTGGGCCATGGGAATTTGGGGCCAGACACTGATTTTTGCACAGCCATAAAGGCACTGCTCTGGGTGTTTGTCTCTTGGGGAAGGCAGAGGTGATATTTTCCCTTGACAGTTCTTCCACAGCTCTTTTTTTCCCCAAGGTTATAAGGTCTCTGTGTGGGGGGACGGGCTCCCTGTGATTCCCTGTGCTGGATGGGGCAGCACAGGGATGCTCACGCTGCATTTGGGGCTCAGCTGATCCCTTTTGCTGCTCAGGGGAGCCAGGGTTACAAAACTGGGCTGCAGAGAGGTGTAAACACTCACAGTGGAGATGGCAAAAGAGGGTTCCACGTGAAATAAATCTCACTGAAGTTCTGATTTCACAAAATACACCCAGCAAAAGGTTTGGGGCCAGGCTGGCTCAGATGCTCCTGTCAGGGATATCACTTGTGACCTCAAAAACACGGCATGGCCCTTTCTTTGGAGCAAAGCAAAGCAGAAAATTCGGGCCATTGATCTCCCCTGAGTTACTTTTCCAACAGCTTTCCCTGGTGTAATTCCTAGCAGAGGTTTGCCCATGAGGCTGGGTAACTTGCCCCCATCCCTCTGCCCGTGCCAGGAGGGCACTGGAGGAGCCCAGTCAGTCCCTGGGCAGGGCTGGGAGGGAGGGTGATAAATCCCCCCAGTGCTGTCACCCCCCAAATCCTCCCACGGCATCGGGATCAGGCTCTGGCTCCTTCCTGCTCTTTGCAAGGCACAGGAGCTGCCTGGTAAAAATAGCTGGGGTTTGGTTCTCGGGCTCCAGAGCTGCTGAATTCAGAGCTCTTGGAGTGGGATCTGAGATCCCATCCATCAGCACCACCTCCCTGATTTACACCAGCGCTTGGGCCCTCACCGAGGTCACAATGGCAAGACAAGTGGGACAATTCCACTGGTGGGCTTTGCCAGAGGTGGGATGAGCTGCAGGAGCCTGGGGAGAAGGGGCAGTGCTGGTGGGCTCAGCCTCGTGGGAAGGTGGGATTCAGCTGGAATGCTGCCCAACAACCACCCACGGTGTGGAGGAGCAGGGGAGGAGGGTCAGAGCCCTGTGTGCTCCATCCTGACCCTCTCCCCCAGCTCCAAGTGGCTCCCCACGGAGCTGGACTGCTCTGGAGCTGGAGCAGAGCCTGGGCTCTGACCTCGGAGGCTGCTGACAGAGGATATTAATGATTTCCCCGAGGGCAATGTTCAGGCAAACAGGTTTGTCATTTATTTTGCAGATTTACTGGAGTATTATTAATTTACTAGCATAAACTCCATTAGGAGGAGGCATTCATTTCTGAAATATAACTTATTCACAGCGTCTGGACCCGCTCTTGAGACAGGGATTCCACTGGTTAAGAATTATTCAAATATTGATCTGGACATTTCTAATTAACTTTGCCCATGTGTTATTATGCATATGCACAAAAATTGATTTTTGCCGGCCCGATAATTAGATTTAATACCTGGGGTAACTTATATTTATGTGTTTAATTATTAGATTCATTAGCAATTTTAATAAATGCTATCGGCTCAGGAATTAAGCACCATAGTTGACACTTGTTGACTTTCCCTGTCGCTGGTGAAATAACTGTCTCATCAGAGGAGGAGAGACAAAAGACCTGCCTCGCACTGCTTTGGAAGCAATTATCACTTTGTGCTGTGCAATTATTAATACATTCCTTGTGACTGCAGCGTGGTTGGGTTTGAAACCAAGGCCATCTGTGATAAACATATAAATATCTAACGGGCTCATCGCGCTGGGTGGTGCAGGGAATGTAAAATACGTGTGGGAAGGAGCAGGAGGATGCCATGGAGAGGGACAGGGAGGAACAGAGCTCTGGGCAGAAATCCTGGGGTGCTGCATGGACTGCATCCCAACTTCCCATTGCATTAGCAAGGCAGAGGAAGGGTGGGCTGGAGCAGCTTGGGGATGGTGGGCCAGAGGTTGCTCCTCCAAGCTGGCCTGAGGTGGAAATGTTCTGCTCCAAATCTTCACGTGCCTCCAAAAGGGGAGATGTGCTTTGGGAAAGACTCACCTCTCCTCCTCAAAATATCCCTGTTTTCCTGTGGGATCACACCTTGAAGCACCCCTAGCAGCACTGAGATGGAATCATGGAATGGGTTGGGTTGGGAGGGATCTGAAAGCTCGTCTTGTCCCAAAGGCACGGACAACTTCCACTAGCCCAGGTTGCTCCAAGCCCCATCCAACCTGGCCTTGGACACTTCCAGGGATCCAGGGGCAGCTCTGGACAGCTCCTGAAAATGGTGAATTAAGGCCTCTTGTAGATCTGCAAAGGGCACCCCTCCATCACCCTCCCTGTGTATCCCAGGGCTCCACAGGGTGCCCACGCTGGGGCAGAGCCCACCCTTGCCAAGGTGGAACTGGTTTTTTGAGAGTTGTGCCAAGCCAACCTCGCAGCCAAGCAACTGCCCTGATTTATATTGGGGCCCATTTCTCCCCTGCCATCCCAGAGCCACGAACATGCTGCAAAGAGCCCCTTTGCCAGGCCAGCCGGGGAGAATTGTGGCGTGGTGTCTGAAATGCATCATGGAAATGTGCTCATCTCTCCACCCTGACCACTTGAGGCCCAAGACGTGGCCAGTAATAACCTAAAAGCCCATTTCTGAAGGGTTTGTGTCCAGCTGCTGCCTCTGCAGCCCCTTCTCCCTCCCTTCATCCCTCCCCTGCCCACGGATGCCTGAGCAGCCTCACAGTATTTCCAAGCGTTCACTTGTAATTTGGTGCCGGGACCATTGGGAAATTGCTGACAATTTGGATGAAAATGGTTGGAAAATTGCAGTGTTTAGGCCCATTTTGCGTGGCTGTGTGTGCAGAAATTGCAGAGGAAACACTGGGAGAGGGCAGTGGTTAGAAATAGGCACGGTTGTGCTGTGGGTGGTGGGTTCTCCCCCCTCAGTCATTCTGTATTTGTAAACAAATGTGTAAATCAGGCAAAGAAATTGCCCTTGAGGGAAGCAGAGGAGAGGGAAGAACTGGGAGAAGAGGAATGGGAGTGGGAGCCCAGAGGGGATGGGACTGCTCTGCCCATCCTGGTCAGAACTGTGGCTGTCCCTTGTTGTCCCTTGGTGCTGATCTGGCAGCTGAGAAGCATCTTTTTGGAAATAAAACATCAGAGAGGCTGGGCAGGGGTTTGCTCACTGGTAGCTTGCACATCTCCTCCAGAAATGTGCCCCAAAATCTTGCCTGTTAGTTGGGATTAGTCATGTCCTGGCCCATCTCAGGGCGAGCAGGAAAGTCTTGGGGGGTTTTTAACACCCATTTTAAGTCAAAGCCCTGACTGAGTGATGGGGTTTTTGGGAAGAGTCATGGATGTGGTGCTTGGGCACATGGGTTAGTGATGGCCTTGGCCATGCTGGGTTAATGGTTGGACTTGATGATCCTAAAGGTCTTCCAACCAATTCTATAAAGGTCTTTTCCAACCCAAATGTTTATGTGATTCTATAAAGGTCTTTTCCAACCTGGGCAATTCCATGATTCTGTGACAGCACTGCTGCAGTGAGAAACTGGAAGGGAAAACCAGATTCATGCAAAGCTGCTGCCCAACACTTCCTAAAACTCACTTTCCCCCGTCTCTCTCAACATCCCTCTTTCCCTCCTTCTGAGCACAGGAGCCCCACAAGGTCTGTGTGGCACAAGGCAGTTCATGTTCCACCCCAACCCCTCATCCAGGACCCCAGGAAAGGGGGAGGGAAGGTGGGGAAGAGCAGAATCCAACTGTTGCTCCACTTAGACAAATTCTCCCAGCCTGCTTTCCATGGCCGGAATGAGATGCTAATTAATGAACAGCCAAAAAAAAGCAGCCGGGCTCCAATTTGCATAAATGGGCATTGTCAGGCTGTTGGGCAAACAAAAGGCGAGCGATGGCAGCACAAGGAGGATTCATCCCGCAGGATTCCAGCGAGGCTGTTCGGGGGGGATTTGCAATTGGAGGGTTTATTATTTTTGGCTTAATTTCTCTCTCTGTCTCCGACTCCGATTCTCTGTCTCCAATCAGCTGAGCACAGAAAAGGCCGACGAGAAGCCTCGGCACAAACCGTGGCACAAAGGAGCCTTTTCCCTTTGTGTTCCTCCCCTGCGCTCTCCAGTGTGCACGTCAGGACTGCAAATAATAAAAATTCGGGGCTTTTAATGGGTGATGTAAACATGCTGGGCATTGGTTATAATCCTTAATTACAGCTAATTGGCGTTGTTGATTGCTGTGAGCGCCGAGAGGTGGAGAAAGGGAGGTCAGTCCATTGGTTGTTCAGAGGGTAATTAGGCACATTGGAGTTAATGAGTCACTTGGGAGCTCCTTTCTATCCAGTCCCTGTTGATACACGGGAATGGTCCTGGTGGGAATGAGGCAGGACCCTCCCGGGGGGCTTTGGGAGCTGGGACTGAACCCCCAGTGCAACACCAGTGGAATATCCCCTTTCCTGGGAAATCATTTTGGGTTGGCTTCCCTGTGCTTGGGTCAGAGAGGTGTCAGGAGAGCTTTTGGGAGCAGAAAGAGCACCCCTGAAACCCCCATAAATATCCTTTGCAGAGCTAATTGAGATTCCTCCCATCAAACAGATCATTAGATGGATGGACAGATAGGATTGAGGGATTACGATGGTTTATTATCCACTCTCGCTGCGTTTTCTTTGATGCTCTCAGGGCCATTTATCTGACCCCATCCGCTGATTTTGATTTTGATATTGCAGTTTTCATTTGGGTAAAAGCACCCACAGGAGCTGAACGGGAACTCATCAGCATAAAGTGAAAGGGAGAAATAACTGACATTAAAAGTAATAACATTTTCCTTAAATAAGAGAAGCAACCCAAATGATGTAAAGATACGGACACCAAACTGAATGCAATCGAGTGGCTGCAGCTTGAGCCAGGAGAACTCATCTTTTTGGTGCTATTAAATTGAAATACTTGGAAAGTAAAAGGCTTTTCTCTGTGATGACTGTCCCCTCTGCGTGTGGGGACACTCACTGAGGCTCAGGAGATGGATGTCAGCCTGTAAATCACAGTGTGGGTGATGTTCCCTTCCACCCATTTGTAGCAAAAATAAAGTTATTTCTCCTTTTCCCACTTTTTCCCAGCACAGAGGGAGATGAATCCCAAACTAAGAGCCCTAAGGAACATGTTTCTCTCCCTCCTTGTGCTGCATGAACTGATGCTGCCCCTCAAGGGCTGTGCCCAGTTCTGGGCCCCTCATGGAAGAGAGACCTCGAGGGGCTGGAGCATGTCCAGGGAAGGGACTGGAGCTGGGGAAGGGAATGGAGCAGCAGGAGGGGCTGAGGGAGCTGGGGGGGCTCAGCCT